>CAOLHI010002077.1:0-293984 GCA_948474755.1 Ctenosaura bakeri
CAGATGACCACTCGAAGAACTACAGTTACAGGTAAGCAACCTGTTCTTAAGCTGCATTAATTCTGCAAACACATATTTGTCTATCTGCAAGCACAGTTTTACCTGTTAAAATATGTTTTGTTCTTTTCCAAAATAGCATGCATGTATTGTATTTATTGCTTTTTAGAAAGGCTGTCAGAGAGGCTTACATATTTTAAGGTTTTTTCAACTTTTTTCTCCAGAAATGGTTTTTACAAATAAAAATATGATATTGCCTTACTATCAAGTTATAATCTAAAAAGACAAGGCAGCAAAAGGAGAAAGGAACTGGGTGAGAAAATGAAAACAATGATAGTCACATGCTAATTCTTAATATTGTCTGGATCTTATAAAAAGTGGCTTTAAAGCGGCTGTGCTTGGTAGTCTTAATAATGAGCAGCTGCCAAAGAAACAGCTCAAAAAAAGGAGGAGCCAAAAATTGCTGGTTTCTTGGATGAGCCCAGGAGGTGGCCCTGCTTCCTATCTCTGTCTTTAGTTACAGCCTGCTGGAATGGCTGTGGGAAGGAGAGACATAACCAGATGGACATGGCTTATCAGCAGAGAACATCCTGTACTACTTCTCTACCTCTGCTACAGCCTGGTAGCTACTGCAGAGACTTCTTATACTATCTAAAATGTGTGACTAATCTCAGTGGAACTTGCTTTTACTTTCATTTTTTGCTACAATAGTTTTAAAACTCAGGTTCAGGTCTTTCTCCCCAGGCATACACAGATTACAGTGACTCTGTTTCCAGGAGAATGGGTTTTATTCCACTCCCACTAGCTGTTTTGGTAAGTCATATTTTACTTGTTTCAAAATCCCTCAGTAGCTAGTGAAAAAAAGAAAGCCTACCAAAGTCCAAAGTGCTGTGTATTTTTTGAACCTTTGAATTAGTATCTCTGCAGGGGGAAACTTGTGAGGTAAACACAGACAGAGCAATCTGTCCAAGTATTGCAAAGTAAACATCAGTGTAGAAGTGAAATTCTCGATTTTGTTGGATTTTAACAATAAAATATCTGTGAACTTTACAGCACTGACTGGCAGGCCTTCTGAATGTCTTTTTCAGTATATGTTCAGCTGAAACCAGCCTTTTTGGTTACGTATTGTAAAGAAATGGGAACATGTCTATTTTACACAGAAACAATTATGATAAAATTTTAGTTGTGCTAATGGAAAACACAGTTAATACAATCCTGTGACAGAGAAGGGCTCAGGAGATGTAGCCTTTTAAATAAAGCACCAGTTGCTCATAAATGTGAAAAATGTAGTTTATGTTCTGGCCAGTTTTTTTATTCCAGTGAACCCCATTCAGGGCCTAGTACAGAAGCAACAATCTCAATCAGTTAACTGTGGTTATGAGATTGTTAAGTCTCATCTATTATCCCCAACTTCTCCTGCATGGCAACTTTCCCTCACTCTTCATTTGCCTTTCTTTGGCACTTGTCTTAACTATGTCCTAACCAGAATTGCTTCTTGGCGGGAGTTTCTAATTAAGCTAGACTTTGCAGCCCTGGATGCATATTTAAAGGTACTGAGAAAGATTTAGGTATGCAGAAAGGACTAGAGGAGGGGATCCCATGACTCACTTTTAAGAGCAGGATTGTGTAACTGGAAACTTAATACTTTATGTTGCAAATAATAATTAATTTTATATAGGGATGTCACGAGTTACTTTATATGACAAGTTTTTTTTCAGTATTTTGAAGAGTTAGAATTATTTTATTTGCTTTACTCTAGTTACTTCTCTTTGTTTTGTAGAGTGTGGTATGTTATTTTAACAAATACTTTCCTCTCTAGCTCATCAGAGTTATTACAAGTTCAGTAAAAGTACAGGGAGTCTTGGCTTATGCCTGTGTTGTGCTCTTCTATTGTGGGTAAGTGCAGATATGAACATTTATGAAGTTTTTCTTATTTTATATAAATATAAGAATAAAGCATTTGTTCACAGAAGAGGCAAAGTGTATCGGAGGCATGCAGTGTCACACTTTGTTCCAGCGTTAGATTTCTCAAAGAGAAATACACTGAATTTTACATAGGCCTGTTTAATCTTATTTTGATTTCCATTAAATGAGTTCCATCAAAATGGAATCATATTTAGAGAAAAAACTAACAGCTTAATAGAAATAATAATTTTCTTTGGATTTACTTTAAGCACAATGAAAACTGTATCTGTTCCTATGATAATTCATAGGTCCTCCTACCAGGCTAGTGAACTGTGATGGCAAATGTGTTTCATTTGCCTTGCAGAAGTGTGATTATGAACAGACATGATACTGCAACTTCCATGGTTTTTAGCAGGTGCCTGTCAGGGATTGGGAAAAGAACATATTGGCTGTCTTCTCTTCCTGTGATTCTGTCTCAGATATGGAAGAAAGCCTTAATGGATTGGATGATGATGCTGTATTAGGCAAATTGGTAGTCTATTAGGGTTATTTTAAAAATCTTGTTTTCTTCTGCAATAATGAGTAAAATACTCCTAGCACCTACGAATAATACTTAACTCTCTATTGTTTTTTTTTCCTAAATGTTAGAAATTATGGGGTGCTCAAACCTAAGAAAGTATGGGTTCATTTCCATAGAAATGTTGCTCTAAATGTTCTTTTGCTTAGGTTTATGAAGGGTGCACTTCATACAATCTTTATTTCTAGAATACCCCTTTTCTACATACTATATCAGTGATGTAAGATGTTGATAGTTGGTGGTAACTCTTATAATGGTAGGATATTTAGGATATATACAAAAATAGAACAGTTTTGAACAGGTAGTCTTGAATTGTTGCTGTTCTGTGACTTCAAGTCCTTTCCAACTTAAGGCAATCCTATCATAGGGTTTTCTGGGGGCTGAGAGTGTGTTTTGATGGCTGAGTGGGGAATCCCCAGGATCATAGTCCAACACTCAAGCCACTATACCATTCTAGTTCTTAGTCATGAACTAGCTTTAAAAAAAATTAAACTTTCTAAAAAAATCCCTTCTCAGGACATGCAACTATATGTGCTTCTTTTTTAGGTTAATATCTCTTAAAGTACTTAACAGCATTGTGCTTTTGGGGAAATCATGCCAGTATGTCAAAGAAGCAAATATGGAAGAGAAATTGTTTAACCCTCCTCCTGCCAGCACCCCAGGCAAACCTCTTGCTAAACCACAGAGCAAGTACAAGTCCACCCAAGGTAAGTGCAACCTTTTTTGTTTTCTTTCAGTTCTATAATATCCCATGATTGCTAGAAAGTGCAACTGTGTTTTTTGGGCTCAGAAGCTCAGTTCACAGGAAACTGTAAAGATCTGTGTGACCTAAAGTGTTGTCTTCAGTGTTAATCCAATAAAAGCTACTTTCTTAATTTCTCTTTAAATAACTGGTAACATTTGGGGATGGTCCAGCCAGAAGAGACCTAAATAGAAAAAACAGGACAAACAGGCCTGAATTTTCATCTTCCTTAAGAGGAACTTTGCAGCAGGACTTGGAAATGTCTGAGGGTTTATTGTGGGAACAGGCAGGAATTGCCAAGGGCCTGAAGAGCATTTTGCACATATCAAGAATTATGATGCCTTGGAAATAGCATTAAGTACACAAAGAGCCCTCCTAGATCAGAGTGGAGTAGGTAGAGAGCCAATCTAGACCAGCGTTCTATTTCCAGTCATGGGCAGAGGTATGCTGTAGCAAAGCTTCCAAGCCAGAAAAGAATGCAGCAGCTCCCCTACTATTTGTGTCTCCAGCCTCTGATTATCATGGTCGCCATTTTGCTGTAATGCCTGCTTAGAACATAAACTCATTTATTTGGTCCTTTTTAAAAAGCATTTCTAAACTAGGGGCCACTTCCTCAACCAGAATATATTCCCTAAATTACTTAATGAATAAAGAGGGTTTTTTCACCTCTCCCCCATCAATTTAATTGGATGATCTCGACTTTTGAGTATTATGACAATAGGAGAAAAGTCCTCTCATGGAAATAAACTGAGTCCTTTGAATCAACAGATGTCAATTTGTTAAACTAGTATCAATTGATTCCTGTGATGATTGTTCCCACCCAGTTGTAACATGTTGAGAAAATTCACCACACATATTAGAACCTTTACATGAATCTCTATACTTGTCTTGGCAACCCCTGGTATTGTGGAATGAGGGCCCTGATAGTCATAGTGAGTATTCCGGGGCAAACATGGTTTTTACTAAGGAATTGCACCAAAGAGTGCCACTCTGTAACAACTATTGAGATTCAGCTCTTAGATAAGATTGTGTCACAGTTTCAGTTATAAATAGACCTCTTCATTATATTAAATCACATTGGGCTGGAATAATTTAAAATCAGTTGTATATAAATATACTCAATTTCAGGACATGCTATTCTTAGTTAACGTTGCCATATACTTAAAAAGTAGGAGTCATTTATATATTTAACCTGTGCTCTAATTTTGTTGCTTTAAAACTTTACTCATATTTCCAGGGTTTAACCCCAAACATAATTTTAGCTGGTTAATTAGACATGATTTTGACTTGAATTACACAATTGCATTTTGCATAATGTAACCAGAGAGGGAAGTAGAATGTTTGTCACTATTATCATATTGCTCAGTATAGAAAACTAGTGTATATATCTGACATTGCCCTACTTAGAAAGATTTGAGATCCTGTGTTTCTAATTCCCCAAATTGTCTTGTCCAGTACCTGTAACTTTTCCCCATATTCCCCAATCCAATCTGTATTCATAGTTATTAACATACAGAAGTTGGGTTCCTGAGGGAATACACTGACCTCCTCCTTGCTGCTAGGCCTCGTCTCTATAGCAACCAGCCAGGCCCAAGAGCTCCCTGGCTGAGAATTCTAAAGGCCCTTCCCTAAACTGCAAACCTCAGGATTCCATGGAATCTTCTTAGGCAGCCAATCATATGAGATCTTTGCCTGACACAGACAAACAAACTTTGACTTTTATATATTAGATGGCTTAGCAGTGAATTTTGCAATAAATCTAAGTAATCTGGAATAATGTTTTCTTTAGTCCTGCATGTATGCCAGTCCTCCATTGGATGTCATATAGTTCAAAAATGTATCTCTTACACTTGCATCCCATTTTTATAAGTGACTCCAGATATTTCCCCTTTTAGGAGGCTTACAAGGTCTACCCTTGCATATCTTCAGTAATGATGAACTATCGGAGACACTTAGTCCTTTCATCAAACCCCCAATACAGCATAGCTTCCAAGCAGAACTCGGTCCAGTGGTGTATTCCATTGCATCCGGCCCCTTCTCTCAGAATCTTTCATCCCTCCCCTCCCTATGCACAGCATTCCTAGCACCCTAAAAAACTATTCTGTAAGACTTGGGAATTCTCTGGAGTAGATTTTGGCACCACACATAGCTACAGGAGGAGAGGGAGGAGAAAATCCCAGTTTTGTTGGCACTGGACTGTAACACTGTACCTTGGGCTCAACTGCTGCAACCTCGTTAATCAGATTTTAATGACTAAAGCATATATAATTCAAATAGTAATTGACTTTTGGTTAAATGCTTTACCTAGGTTGTTGATCAGTGTTCTGCTTTCCTTTATTCATAGGGATGTCTCTGAGCAATTTCAATAAATCACATTGATCATATTATTTCTTAGGAATATTTCATTTTTAAAAAGTTATCTAAGGCCATTTCCGTATGAGACTGTTATAGCACTATGATTCCACTTTCAACATCCTATGGAATCCTGGGGTTTGCAGTTTAGGGAGGGGCTGGCCAGCCAGCCAGTCCCTCCTTAAACTGCAAACCTCAGAATTCCATAGGATGTTGAAAGTGGAATCATAGCACTATAACAGCCTCATGCAGAAATGATCTAAGTATGGTGTCATAGGGAAATGTAAGCTGTTATCTATATTAACTATTTAGTATTCAGCCTTTTCAATAAAATAGTTTACAGCTTTAGTATCTGATACTATTTATTCATCTGGGTTCTAAAAGAAAATCCACTCTGAACAGTGCTGAAAACTTCTAATAATTAATAATTAATTCCATTAAAGCGAGTATTTGCACCATTTCTAAACATATCAGAATAAGTCTGTCTGTAGCTTATTTCAGGACATCAGCCGTGAAACCCAGTCTTGTATGTAAGCATTAGTTTAGGAACTGTAGAGCAGGAATTGCGTGCAGTGAGCACTGGAGTTCTTTGTAGATGATTTAGTGGCCTAATAGAAGCAGGACTGAATGCTCCTCCCCTCCTTTGTACCCAACTCGGAAATCAAGTGGAGTGCTAGAGGAAAGATGAACCTTTCCTGTGCCTAAGGTAGAAGTTCAGTTCTGCTGCCCCCCAAATGCCAGCTGGTAGCAGGCTGGTTGCTCTGTTGGGCTTATTAACCAGATTGCTGCCATAACTGATCTCCCTCACTTACTGGAGTTGGCACAGAGATCCTGTATGAAGATTTCAAAAAATAAAGAACAGAATAGGTATGTCATCTATAGAGTTCAATAATATCTTTCATTGGGACAACTGAAGTGGTGGCATTAAATTTATGAAACTAGAAGATAATCATACATTTCTTACATAGGATCAACTTCAGTAAAGTAATAGTTCTGTTATGAACTGTTACAGAAATCATGTGGCAGGTTGGTTGGTACTCTAAAATACACTGAGTTGTCTTATACATCTTGGCTATAATCAATAAATGTTAATTTCTCTTTTTTCATACAGATGAAAAGTTGTCTGCTTCAGTGACCAATCAACCTACACACCAGAAAGAAAATGTAATACCACAACTTGTGACTAGCAACTCTGATCAGTTCCTGACAACTCCTGATGGAGATGAGAAAGATATAACCCAGGACAATTCAGAATCAAAACACAGATCTGCAAAGAAAGATTTGTTGGAGATAGACAGGTTTACAATTTGCGGAAACAGAATTGACTAGACTTTTGTAAATATATGTGCTTAGGATACTGAACTGTTTGGACAGCAGATGCTACCAAGAAAAACAGATGCCAAGTAGGCGCTTCAATATTTATTTTAAACCTTAAATTATTAATGGCAAACTTATCACAGTGAATGACGTGGCTAACTTGGATAATTGGTCAAGTTTCAGCTCTTGGAAAATGTGATTTTTTTTTTTAGAGAGGTCTACAGCTTGGCAAAACTACAACATCACTTTCCTGGAATTAACGTGTGAAATATATTTAAATCCCTTTCTGCTGTATCAGTCTGTGCTTCCAGAACATACTTCTTTTCATCAAAGTCTCTTCATTATAAGGAACACTTCGGAAATGTATTTGCATCTTTAACGAGAAGCATCTTTTCCTGCTTACTTTCATAAGCAGCTGCAAAAGGATTTGAAACTCCTCACTTCACAAGTCTTTTTCAGACTTTGAGTAGAATTAATAATCAAGGTATTCATGTCTTTGGAAAATTTCAGATGATCCAAATAAATTATTCTTTATTATTATTGCATAATATCTTTTGTTATAACCATTAAATCATCAACCAGAATTTGGTCACAAAACAAGATAGTGAAACATGAATGGTAAATGAGCAAAATAAGTTTTTTTTCTTCCTTTATGTTCGATTTTTTCTGTACTTTAAGTGTGGAGGTCTTGAGATTTATAAACAAAGTATACATGCTTGTGGGGAGAAAGAGTCATACCAACGTGTGGGATTGCACTTTGGCACTTAAAATAGACAAAATAGGCAAAAAATGTTCTTTGTATTGTATTGTTAAATCAATTAAGAGCAGCAGTTTTTTAATTTGTCTAAATAAACTGCAAATTGACAAAAAGTGAGAGAGATGTAGGTGTTGGATGTTAAGCAGATATTAGGTAGAATGAATATAATGTTATAAGTGCTTGGGTTTTGAAGTATAAAATAGTTTTATTTGACGTGCACAGGGCTGGAGAAACTGGCAAAGACCTCAAGAAGGGCTGGAATAGGAATAACTGATATCTTAGCCCAACACAGTGAGGCAATATGTTCCACCAAAGATACTCGCTTGTTCTCTTCCACCAATACCCAGTGAACACACCTAATAGTGTCTGCTTTAAACATTATTTACGCTGGATAGTCAGATCTTTGACAGTTCATGCCTTTACAGAGTGGTCAAGTAAAAAATGAGTAAATTAAGAAATGACATTCAAAATACATGTTTGTCTCCTGAAGCTGTGGATACTGTTGCCAAGATAAAATCACTGTATAAAAATGGAATTCTGATGAAAAAGTTTCAAAGATGGAATAAAATGTGACAATGTATAGACTGATGTTCTCTGATCAAAAAGAGCCATTTCTCTCCATAGTCCTAGCCCATGATTTTCTTTTATCTTGGTGAAGTGGCCAAAGTTGAAAATGTTGTGGGAATAACATTTAAAGCTAAACTCAAAATCTGCAAAAATGATTATTTCAGATGTGTGTTCATTTTGACAAAATCTCATTAATTAAAATTTATTTCAAAATATTTGTGAATTTGTTGTAATTTAATTTTCATTTAATTGTTGCTCAAAAGAAGCTTGGGATGAATTTTTCCCGTGTAAAATTATATTCTGTATGGATTTTGTAAGTGCATCTTGTGTGACAATAAAAATTCAGTTTTGTAATCTTTGTTTAAAAAAATGCCAAGACTCCACTCTCTTACTAAAATGAAATGTATATTTTGGGATATAAATAACCTTGTACACAAGTGGAAGTACACATGGAAGGAGGAGTGATATTTCCTTTCAGCAACAGCCCCAACGGTTTGATGGGAGGCTACTCTTACAAGAGTCCTTTGGGCTGGAGGCAGCATGGAGGATACGTACAGAAGTGCTGCTGGAAGGGGGACTTAAAAAGTCCTTAGTGCTGGCAAAACACAGAATGTAGTGGTTTGGATTCTGGCCAATGCTTCATTCTTTATATTTCATTCTTTATATTTCAGAAGATGGCAGTAGCAAACCACTCGTGATTATTCCTTAGTTAAGAAAACCTATGAAATTCATGGGATCACCCTAAGTTGACAGTTGACTTGAAGGCATATACTTTACTTTTATCTAGTGTGGACAAGGCATCCAAAGATGGTATCTGAGAGTTTAAATCATTCTAGAAAGGAAGAGACCATATTTGACTGTATTTTGTCCCTCAGGATTGTAACCTTTTGCCCCAGAGTCCCATTGATAAGCAACCTCATTTTCTTCTAAGGCCATTTCCGCATGAGGTCAATATATCGTAGTCACCTCAAATTCCCACTCTCCTATCTGCACGTTGTACTGTTTTAGCTTTATAGTTTTCCTCGTGGTTCTGCATGTTTTCAGCTCGTAGCACAGTTCACTGTGACGAGAAACCACTGTATGTAAAAACCAGAAAAACTCTGATGCAAACCTCCCAAACTGGTTCTGCTTCATTTTCACCTACATGGAGAACTGTAACATCGATTAACATGGCAAAAGTGCCTGGCTAGGGGCGTTCCCAGGCTGTCATTTCTGTCCCTATCTCTCTCCACCCTATTTCTCCTGTCATTGTTGTCCTCAGGCATTAAATGGACAGCGGGAAGAGAGTGGATCTGGTAATGGATCATTAAGATGTGTTCCCCCCCCATATCAACGAACATACATACCTATGCACAAACATAGCAACACAGAAATGTGTTTTGAGTATGAGCAAAGAAGACACGATCTTTTAGCACTCTACTAGAAGATCGCCACTGCTGCAGGCTACTGATCGATTCTAAGGACGATTGGTTCACTTTGCACCTCAGATTTTGGAGGTGCAGCCAGACTGTGGCCAGCGACGTTACCAAAACTGTCCCCCCTCTCAGCGACCAGCCAGATTGCATTCGGAGAAACAGCTAGATTGGTTACTGCCACCATTGGAACTTCACCTGCCCCAGCACAGATTGGGGGGAGAAATTCCAAGCTTCTTCCAAAGACAATTACATTTTGATTGCTTGATGAATAAAGGTAATTGATTAGAGGAAGATCCTTAAGCAACTTTGCTTCTCTTTGAAGTTACTTGTTCCTTCATGCTGCCTTGCCCAGGAAGAGCCCTAACGAAGGCAGCAGATTTCCTTTGGTAAAGTAGCTTTGCACTGCAGCCTTAAGGCTTCCTTTCACTTTACCGAACTAGGGAATTTATTTTGACAGTTTAATTTGACAGCTTTGACAAATTAATTTGACAGCTTACTTTGAAAGACCAGTTTGGAGTTGTTTTGTACAGCTTTGCCCACTTAATTGTTATATGCATATATTTTTTTACTCTTTGAATGTTGCCAGTGGATTTTTTGGATACTGATTTTTTTCTCTTTTTTGGCTCTCGATGCTTGGTTTAGCCTGGATTTGGGGGATGTTTGCTTTTTGACCCAACCATTTAAAATGTGTGTCTTTTTTTTTCTTTAAAACACAGACCGATCAGCGATGGTGAGACGGGGGTGAGAGAGGGGAATGGGAGTGGCCAGGGACTTGCTGTTGCGGATGCAGCAACCGCTGTTCTTCACAGTAGTATGATGTAAATGGGGTGCGTGCAGACAGCACAGTTTCTGAATCCAAGTATAAAACACTGCTCTTGATACATGGTGAACCGCTCCTCTCCTCTTGTGTGGAATGGGTCTAAGTCTTAACAGTCCTTACCCTTTCTTGTCACCTTCAGTATTGCTTTGGGGGGGGTCCTTATTCTTGTTCCCTTCTGCTCCCTTTTCCCTGTTGTGCTGCCTCATGGCATCAACAGCAAATAAGATTATTACATTTATTTACATCCTGTCTTCTTCCCAGCCCTGAAACTCAAAGCAGCTTAACAAAAATTTCAAAAGATAAGAATGAAACAATCTCAGTATATTCCAATATACTGAGATTGTTTCATTCATTCATTGTTTGTTGCATTCATTCTTATCTTTTATGTTAATTAGCTGGTTGTGTTCTTGCTTCTTGCTTTTGTTGCAGGCTGTCAACAAAACAAAAGAGGAGAAGATTCCTAAGCAGCCTTGGGCAAGTATGGTGTTGCCAGCTCTAATCAAAGCCACAACCCAAAGTCTCAGGTGACCAATGTGAGCCTTTGCCACACTGCTTCCTCCTGCTCTGCAAAGGGATAGTCTTCAGCATACCTGCAGGTTCTCTAGATCAAACAGCTCCATTCCAAACAGACAAAATACCCTTGAGATCCTTGCCCTGTCAGATAAAGAGTAGCAGGCTGGCCGACTCACCCCTGCTCTTCCTAGTGCAGTGTTCAAATTGGACAGTAGAGGGTAACCTATATTCATGACAGTCTATTGGGTCATCTACACCTGACCAAAGGAAAAGCGGGGGGGCGGGGAGAACATAATTCTTTCAGGGTCTACCAAGTAGCTCCTTAATTAAATTTAGGAAGCAATGCTTGTCAAAACTTCCTGACAACGGTTTTCAGGAAACAAAAGGATAGGGCTAAGGGGGCCACAAACAGGAATTAGACAATCACTCCTTCTCGTTCTTCACCTCCCAGAGCAAGGAAATCCAGTTTAAAACTTCCCACAAGCTTCATGCTATTTTCAGACTACAGACTGTCTCCCGTTCCTCAGGCAAGTCTGCAGGAATATCCCCAATCTCAGAAACAAGGCCTCAGAAAAGGGCAAAGCCATAGAAGACAGCCCAGCAGCAGTCCCCTTCCTCAGTTGCTCGAAGAAAGAGAAAGGAAAATGTGTAAATCAAGAACTACTAGGAATTTCCTTTAGCAGATTTTGAAATAGCAAGGATTTCCCCCTTATTTAAAGCAGGCATGAGCAAACTCTTGAGGTGGAGTGCTGTATTGCTCCTGAGGAACGGGGTGTGTGTGTCACAACATGTGTTGTTGTTGTTGTTGTTGTTATTGTGCTACATTTTCATCAGTAGCAGTAAAATCACAGTGATTCTTTTGAGAAACATGGCACACAGGGAGTGTGTTTCTGCGTGGAAGCAAGGTGCATGTTTCCTGTTCTATGTTTCTTAGCCAGATTGCTGGACTTTGTTCCTTCTGGCAGAGCAAAGAGGGAAGACCCCTCCTGTTGGTCTACAGGTGATCTAAAACCATATCTCTGACCTACATACACCCATACCCAAGGTATCAGCTTCAGCTTGGAGCTTCCATGTTTCAGAAGCCAAAGCTCCTACCATTGACAAACACATTAGATCTGAACCCAACCCAGTTTAAGTATGTGTTTAAGACATTTAGCTGAAGAAGCTTCAGGAGAGGCAAACACGCTCCGTAGAATGACAGCCAGCACCCTCAGATTTATAATTAAATACACATTTTGGGGCCACGTAGATCCCCACCATGAGATTTCTCTTTCTCTACCTAGAAATGTAAATACTTCAAGTCACAGTGGCAGATCTTCACTCTCATCTTCTTCTAACCTCATGGTATCTCATATATGGTAATTGTACCATGAACCAGGCAACATACCTTTCCTCTCTGATAGCTCCTCATAATATTTCAGGATGTGATTGCCCACAACTGCCATGTCAAAATCTCCATCACACCCAAATGTTTGTAAATTCCTAAAAGTGTTTAGAAGAGCATCTTCCATGACAGGCCATTCTTACCACAAATGTCAGCCTAAAGGAAGGTACATTGCCTAGGCCTAGAAGTGAATAGCTCCAACTCAGCCATGACACACATCATATAAACTGGTTCTAATAATGGACAAAACATCCACTCCAAATCACTTAACTCCATCTATTTCACTAGTATAGTATGCACAAAGTACACAATGGCCAAAGTTCATGAAAAACACCAAGAGAGAACTTGATCCCACTCCTCTTCAAGAAGGAACCTGCATGCTAACCTGGACACAGAGCTCCCTTCTCCTTATACTGAGTCAATGCTTCAAAATATTCCATGCTACAATGGCTAACTTTCTCTGTAAAGTGGAGTTTTCACTCCAGTGCGTTGAGTGTCCTTCAAGTAACACTGTATATCAATGACAGCAGACCTCTTTGCATCTCTAGAGAACTATAAACTGCCCAGATTCTCTCAGACTTTTAATTACATCTTGATTAGCTCTGTTGCCTCTGGGTACAATTTATAACTTCCCAACTATTCTACCATTTGGCAGAATCTTTCAGAAGTTGAGTTCTGAGGAGGGCATCAATGGTCATGGTAGCTTCTATAGGTCCATAATGATTTTCCACACTCCTGCAGCTGGATATAGAAGTGTGTACACCTTCAAGTCACCTGTTAACTGATGGTGACCTCATGAATTTCAAGGGCTTTCATAGGTAAGGAATACTCAAGAGATGGTTTTTGCCATTTCTTTCCTCTGAAATATAGCCATAGCATGCTGCATTCCCTGGCAGCCTCCCATCCAGCTATTGTACTAATCAGGGCTGACCCTGTTTAGCTGCCAAGATCAGAGGAGATGTGGGACTTCATAGTACATGAGCTGCCAAAAGAGGAAAATAAAAGAAAGCTGGTGTGGGTTGGTGATATAGTCACCAATGGATCATTGAGATAGACAGCCAACCAGCATGACTGTGGAGGGAAAGCTGGTTGGAGCTATGCTTTTTCCACCTAAAGAGCTATCTTTGGCTTTAAACATGAGTGCACTGCTGTAAAAAGAGCCCATGTGTTCACCTCGTGAACTGAACAATTTCTCCTAATAACAAGGTTAGCATTCCGTTGCAAGTACAGCACAGTTACCTCAGAGGAGAAATTCTTGTTTCATGGCTTGGCCTCCTTGCCTGAAAGTGACAGGGGTTTTTTAAAAAATTTTTTTTAAATTATTCCAATTTCAAGCCGGACTGGCCTCCTCTTGTTAAAGCAGTGGCTACAATTTTAGCATCTATTGTTCACTATGTATATTAGAGAAGGTGTACATTAGTGCCTAGCTGAGCAATGGCATTTGAAGGAACTTGAAATTTGTCTGGTTCAAGAAATAAATGAGTGAATAATGAATATTTGTGCTATCTGATTTTTACATTCAATAACCTTGAGCACACTGTAGTATCAGCCTTCCTGAATATGAAACATGTTCAGTTTCATCATCTTAACCTCATAAAAGTGAGAGACTAGCAAGCTATTTCTTGTCATTCTTCAGTTCTTCTACTCAGACAGTTGGGTCCTTAGTGGATAGCCTTGGAAGTCTGTTTGGAATAATTATTCTTCCTCCTCCTCCTCTTCTTCTAAAACCAACATTAGTCCTACCTAGAGAAGATCCACTAAAAGCAACAAGATCTTAGTTGTGAATAGCTAGTTCCATTCATTTCCCTGGGCTTACTCAAGGTAACACTAATGTTGGATTTAGTCCTACTTCTGTGATTTTGAGAACCAATTACCCATGATACTCACCATTACTGACGACTTCACTGCATATTTAGCAACATAGACAACTTATGAGCCTACAAATGTTGTCCAACCCCTGTATCACTCCAGCTCCTGCCCTACCTCCTTCAATTATAGAAACAGTCATGGGCATCACCATCCTAACTCCTTCCACCTGAAGAAACTAGAGGCTTTATACAAAGTGGTAGAATCAGGAACAGACTCAGTTGTTCAACACCCAAAGCCTAACTCAATAACAGTGGATGCTGCACAAACCCATCTATCCCAGAGGTTTCACTCCACTCCAGCAAATAGAGAGGGAAAGAAGCTGGAGTCAATGGGGTGGAAATTCTTTTCTAACACAGCTTTATTTTTCTGCATTTCAAATTACAGTGCGTGTATAGGGGCTTACCAGCAGCTTACTTGGAACAAAGTGAAATCTTTTATGGTCCGTCTATGAGAAGAAGGCAGGCAAGTGGGGACATTACTGAACAGAAAAGCTCACTGTCTTGCTGCACAGCAAATCACAACAGTGCATCATATCGTGGATTGTAGTGGAAGGGCCTTTGTGGGAGTGAGATCATTATGGTTGTCATGCATGGCTCAGACCATTGGGTCTATCTCAACAGGTGAGATCTACCATAGAAGATCTACCTTCTGACAAAGTGGGCTGTTTAATTAATCCATGGATGAGAAGTTCTCTCTCTCTCACACACACACACACAAATGAGAACCATGGCTAAAAAATCTGGCTTCCATCCACCACCACAATTCTCAACATATAGGTACCATAGGTTCTTTCCTCTAGCAGACAGCAGAGACAGACCCAGGCTCCTGCACACCCAACTACAGTCCATAGGTTACCTACTGCTAGACACTGAATCTCACAGTACAAGAGGAGGCAGTTGGACATTTCGAACCAATGCTTTTGCTTGCCCAAAGGATGAGCCTTTTGCTGTCAGTACATACTTCTGCTGCCACCTCTCAGGCACCAGTACCATGCTTTGCTGACAAGCTAACAAATACCATTCAGCTTGGGCCTCTATCACCTTGGGACACATGGATTTTAGAAATTATCACCAGAGGGTACACCATAGAGTTCTGAAGAATTCCCCCTCACCTTGTATCATCCGTGTTACTCTACCCTCTCCAGTGCTGAAGGAAGAAACCAGCACCTTACTTATAAAAGGAGCTACAAAGCTCCTTCTCTGTGCCAAGGATTTTTCTCCAACTACTTTGTGATTCCAAAAAAGGTCAGAGGATTGCACCCCATATTAGATCTTTGAAGGGTGAACTTCTGTATTCATCTCAAGTGCTTCAGGATGGAAACATTCACCTCTATCCTATCCTTGTTGCAGAAAGGAGACTGGTTTGCCACACTGGACTTGAAAGACGTGTATTTCCACATTGGCATCGGACTATCCCACAGGAGTTTCCTCTGTTTTGCTGTGGGCAAAAGAGCATACTATTCTCGAGTCCTTCTGTTCAGCTTGAGTGCAGCTCTGCACGGCTTCACCAAATGCCTGGTAGTGATAGAAGCTGCATTGTGTCAGCAACCCTCAGTTCTATGGCCACCTAAGGCAGCAGCCAAGTGGCCAAAGGGAAAGAGCAGGACATAAAGAGGGGATGTTTGGCTGTGTTGTGTGAGTTAGCAGATGACCACTAAAAGAGACACAGTTACAAGAAAGCAAACTGTTTTCTTTTTTATGATCTCTGTGACTCACACAAAGGGGAGACTAGTAAGCTGGTAACCACAGGAGGCAGGAGTGTTATGCTACTGAGAAAAACAGCCCTGCTCTCTGAAAGACAGTATCATCTCTTGATCTATTGTCCAGTCTGCAGTGAGAGAAGAAAGTCAAAGGCTGTGATATGTGGCAGCCCTACAAATCTCATGGTAAGAGCACTCCTTGTAGAAAAGCTGTGGAAGCAGCAAGAGCTCTCTCTTGCTCCTCAGTGGGCAGGAGGCTACTTGCCAGACAGTTTATAAGCAATGCAAATAGTAGCTGCCACCCACTTGGATAGTCTCTGTGAAGATACAGGCAGATGAGTAGCAGAGGAAGAGTCTTGGTGATTTTCTAAGGGAAGCAGTATGCTTCACAAAGAAGGCTAGAGTGCAGTGCACATGGTTGGTTTACACAGATAACACACAGTTCTCTTCATCTCTTGGCAGAAGTAACTGCCACCCAAAAGTCAGTGCATCACCTTCCTGCTGTACATGGTGAAAAGGTTCAACCTGTACTGAAGCCTCCAGTACCATTCTTGCTAGAGGAGCTTCAGTGGAGCAAACCATGGGTGTCTTAGCCACCATGGGATGATCAATGTACCCTTGGCTCTGGCCTGTCAAATCTTTGTCAGCTCCTTAGTGATGGGAGGAAAGAATGGAAAAGCATACATGATGAATCCTTTCTAGCTGTATACAGGAATGCATCTCTCAGGGATTCTTTCCCTCCTTGGCCCTGGAAAAGAAGATGTGGTCCTGCTCTGCTAATAGGCTTGGAGAAGTCTATCAGCAGAGTCCCCAAGCACTGAAAATCTATCTCAGAATACCCATGTGCAGCTTCCATTTGTGGCATGACAGGGCTGTGCGGCTGAGCGGGTCTGCTAGGACATTCTGGCCCCCTGGTTAGATGGATTGCTGTGGGTGATATCTGTTTGGCTGTGCATCATCCCCAAAGCTGGATTTTGAGATGGAGGAGAGTGCTCAATTGTGTGCCTTCTTGTTTGTTGAGATAGTACATGATTGTGGTGTTGTCTTTCACCACCTGGATGGTTTTGCCTTGCAGGAGATCCTCAAAATCCTGAAACACTTTGATGGCAACTGGAAGCTCTGAGGTGTTTATGTACAGGAGTTCTGACTGTGACCATCGACCCTTGACTGTTTGGAGTGTGCTCCTCATCCTTCTAGAAGGCATTCATGGCAGGAAAGATGCTATAGCCTCTTGGGGAATGGGCAGGGTTACCACTAAAACACATGTCATATTGCTCTAGAAGTTTCTGAAGAATGCACTTTGCGGGCACAGGTGGCCCTTTTGTGTGAGTTCACAGATGGTCGCTCAACAAATCACAGTTACAGGTAAGCAACCTGTTCTTCTTTCAGGGAGACAGAACACGAATACAAATCTATTATAAATATTTTAAAAAATACAGGACAACACTAAATTAACTATATCCTATAAAAACACGTATACAGCACATTGCAGAAGTTCAAGCTTGAGGTTACCAGTGTATGTACTACCATCCTTAGACCCTCCAGCTGTAGTTCTAGACCTGCACTGTTTGTGGAACAAATTTCAGTCCTTGAGGACAGTGCATCTCATGATATTACAATAATCTATATTGACTCCCTGTTAAATTTGATGGAGGAAATATTTTCCTTTGCAAAATGGCAGGGTTTTCATTGAATAATGCTAACCTCCCAACTGCATTACAATTTTAGATCAGACAACAACAACAACAACAACAACAGATTGAAATATAGCAACAAATAAGACACATAATGCGGTTAAAAACATGAACATCAATTAAAATGCATAATCAGTTAAAAGAACATTAACATCAGCAAACATATTAAAAACAATCAATTCATAATTTATAAACTCATAAATTAAAAACCATCTGGATAGACCTGTTGAAAGGGAGTGGTCTTTAATGCTGTTTTACATTCAGTATCCAGCTACTGAATCTCTTCCAACAGGTCATTCCACAGTTTGGAGGTGGCTGAAGAAAAGTCATCTGACCAGAGTGTATGGGGTGGCTTATACAGGAGAAAACATAGGTAACTTGGACCCAAATCTATGCAGGGCTTTACAGATAATAACCAATGCTTTGTACCTTGCCCAGAAACTAATTGGCAGCCAGTGGAGTGATCTTAATATAGATATAATATGATCACACCTAGGCATTTCCGCACTACACTGTTATAGTACTGTTATAGGTCCCTCCCTAAACTGCAAACCCCAGGATTCCATAGGATGTTGAAAGTGGAATAATAGCACTATAATAGTCTAGCGCAGAAATAACCCTATGCACCAGTAACCAATCTGGCTGCCACATTTTGCACTAATTCACATTTCCGAACTTGGTACAGAGGTAGCTCAATGTTCAGTGCATTGCAGAAATCCAGATTTGAGATTAACAGTGCCCGCATTAGTATCCTTACATCCTTCAGCTCTAGTACTAGACCTGCATTTATGTGCAAGAGTGAAAATAGACATTACATTTGTTCTTCCTGAAGTGACACTGGATTGTGTGTGTTCTCTACTAGAGTTAATATTTCATACATAATTGAAGTCCCTCGACAGAGACCAAGATCATCCCATTTTAAGATCTTGTCAGATAGTGAGCTTGGTAGCTGGAAAAACATGTGGCTTCAGCAAATCCTATGCTATGTCCCATATTGTTTTACTGCATGACTTGTACCACCACAGATCAGTTTCACAAAGTACAGACTAACATTTCACAAACACAGTGGAGGGAAAAAATGAACACTTTCTCCCATGCATATTGGGAATCTTCCAGAAGTAGGTCATTCATATAAACCCTTAAGAGTCAATAAGGATTTAATTAAGCTCCAGACAAATTAAGCTAATAATGAGATGGAAGAAATGTCTGTGGTTACAAAGAAATACACCATCTCATTTTTTACAAAAAGAAAGAGAACATCTGGTGTAAAAACACAGAATGCACAAATATGTAGATTCATTTACACGCCAAGCTGATTTCAGTCTTACTGTGTCATGGTTCTGGACTATAAAAAGCCTAACAAAGGAGACTTTAGGACTGGGGACCAAGAGGAATCCTGCAAATGGAGCCAGCCTAGTAGACACAGGGTCAAGCCAGATATAAATAGGGAGGTCAGGTACCAAGGAGTTCCTATGCTTCCGTAGGCCACCAAGAGGAAAGAGACAAACTTCAGGGGGAGTGGCATATTTACAAAGTGTCATTTGGAAAAATGAATGAGAGGTGGCTTTAAAGGCTGGACACCCTCTTTGTCCATTTCATGTATTTGAGCCTATCAAGCCATTTGGAACATTATAAGCATGAGACTTCAGGCAACAGCAGCACAGGCTGTTCCACAAGGGCTGACAGTGAGCTTTCTACAAGCCCCAGCAGAGCAGAGGGCCTGTGAAAACCACCACTGCCATCCCAACTGCCACCACCTTGGCCTCGGAAGGAGAGAAGAAGAGGCACACACAGCTTCATCATGCCTAGGCCCAGATGCAGACAAAAGGCTGTCCTACCATCCCAACTCCCACTGCCCTGCCCTCAGAAGGAGAGAAGAAGAAGCAGGAACAGTTCCATCATGCCTAGGCCCCGCCCTCCTTCCATCACAACTTCCACTGCCCTGGCCTCAACGAGAGAGAAGAAGAGGCAGTTTCTGCTGGACTTTAATCCTCTCCCCACTGCCATCCCTTTTCCTTCTGTGTCATGTCTTTAGATCATAAGTTTGAGGGCAGTATGGATGGTGATGGTGTACATACATACATACATACATACATACATACATACATACATAATAAAAACTCATTTATTATGTGTGTTGTGGGTTGTTAGTTTTAGCAGGAATGCCTTTGCCACTTGGCCATCTGTTCAAAATGCTTTAGGTTTTCCCCTGTGTCTGTGTAGCCCTATTACCTGGTTACTTGGGTTTCACCCATAATTTTGGATCCGTTTATCCAGATTGCCTTCATGACCATTCCTACAATTAGCTGGTCCAGAAGCAGTTCTAGCCCATTTCCAAGACATCTTTGTAACATTACAAAGATCCACCAGTCTCAAATTTTATCAAATAAATCTCAGAAAATGGAGGGTGCTGACCTGGCATTCCTAAATTAAGGGAAATGCCTATTCCCTAAAGTTAATCTATTTTCCCTCCTGCAACAGGAATTCTTGAGAGACACATCCCTTAGCAATAAGACTTGCAAATTAAGCCTGTATCTACCTTACAGTGACCAATCACAAAAGAAAACATGCTAAATGCAAGATGTACATGAGAAAAATAATGTGTGATGACAAAGACGCATATTTCACTATAACTAGTATGAGTATCAAGAATAACTGTTGTCCAGAAACTGTTGTATCCAACAGCCCTGCCTCACTCAGAAGCTTTATGGGACTATCAGGTGAAAGTAAGATCAATGCCTGGCTGGGGTAGGCAGATTTATTCCAGTGTCTGGGAAGACCTGTGAACAGTTCCATCTACAGGATTGGTAGGAATCGTGGTCTTCTGGATGTTTCAAGAGTCCTAGCCAGCATAGCAAATGGTGATGAATGTACAGATCTGCAGCCTAACCACATCCATAGTGAAGCATGATTCCTACCATTGGACCATAGTAACCAGTAGCAAATTCCAGGTAGAGCTGAAGGCTCTCAGTTCTATCCCTGAAAGCTCCTGACACAGTGACATTTTGTTATGGCATCTTTCTTTACCAGCCCCAGAGATTCCATGTAGTAGACTGCTACAACATGTGACTTTGAATGTGCTTGACAACTCCTATATTTCTGCAGTCTTGGGCAGCAAAAATGAAAGATGTCCATCTCTGGTGAAGGACCATATCAGACTGGTGGACTGTGACTTGGTGGGTTACAACAGTGCCAGTTCCCAACAACAGAGAAATAGGAACATGTTCAGGTCTCAAAATCCACAGAAGTCATTCAAACCATCATTCTGAATTTGCATGGAGCATCTCAGAATGGTGGAGGCCATGTGAGAAAACAATATCAGGAGTAGCCTGAAAGAATCGTTGGCATGGGCATCCTTATGAATTCTTCCAAGTTAAGAGAGAGACTCCAGTGGAGACCCCAACACATATTCGTGCCAACAGTGGTCATAAATTGTACAGACCACTCCTGGCAATTGTGTTGAAAGAATGCTGGTATGCTTTTGAATCTGCAGCATTCCTTTCTTCATCTGCACAGGTCTGTCAGGATTTAATTCCCCCCTCCCCAAAAAGCAAGGCCAAATCCCTGCTCTTGAGCAAATTGCAATTATAGTGTAACTCTGCAAATTTAGATTGAGCATAAAAGAAAGGGAAAATTGGAAGAACTCATTCAAAGTACTCTTTGTAACTATAAATAATGCACCTTTGTATCCCAGTACAAGTGGTTTCCTATTCACTTGACCTTGTGTTATAATAAATAAACGGTCTAGTTACATCCAGAGATTCATTTTAGAAGATGTTCTGTTTTTCTCATGGCTATAACTGAGATTCCACTTTTCTGTTGTTGTAATGATGATATTTGACGACAGACAAGGGAAGAATGAATTCTGTATCAAATACGCCACAGATTCCTTTTTAAATGGGGATGGGTGAGAGGGAGATGGGGATGGGGATAATATAACAAACTTGAACTGCAGCAGAAGAACTGCAAACTAATAAAGAAATAAACTAAGTATTTTTGGGGGGGGGGAGTAAGCCTTAACCACCAGCAAATATAGTACCTCTCAAGAGGTAACAGAGATTCTGTGAGGTCAGGATGGGAGAGTGATGACTACTGTAAAGTTTTCAGCAAGTCCCTTCCTTAATCCAGGCCAAGTTTATTAAATGCCCCTGGAGTAGATATAGATAGATAACCCCTGGTTTTCTATCGGGTATCTAGGAAGGCTAGGCTACTTGGCCTATAGGAATGCACAGGGAAGGAATTACAGAATAAAACCTGCTTGATTTATGAGTCAGAAGAGCCTATAGTTTTATGTATCAGAATGCAAACCTGTAACACAACAACTACTTATAATTGTTTAGTATATGATTATTTTCCCACAGTAATCATGTAACATGCCCTCTAACATTTCATGGATGAAAATTAGGGCATGCACTGCCAAGCAACATCAGACTGTCATCAATATTGCAGAAGTTATTAATGTGTAAGAACACACAAGCAAGGGGAGATTGCAGCAGTTTGATTTTGCTTGAGTCTACAGAAAGGGCAAGATTCTGATCTGTCTCCTTTCTCCTCCTCCCCACCCAGCTTAGTTAACGGAGTTCAAGCTACTTTTGTACTTTAAACCCAGTTTGCAGCAACTGAAGCAAGACGAAGGCAAAGGGGGAAAGGAGGAGTACATTTTTTAAGTCACTGGGAAAAAATGGGATGACAGGATTAATCAGGTGGAGCAATTGGAGACTATGATATAATGATTTGGTAAACCTAATTTAACTTCTTGCTAAACAATGAGCAGATTCTTACCATTCTTATCATACACTACTTTCTCAGACTTCAGCATGGTCATGAGTGTGCGTCAGAAGTCTCACAAAATTGTTACATTTTGGAGATGACTGGCTTTCCTGGAACATCGTAGTGAGTTACTACTTCCTAAATAAATGTCCACATCCACATATGTCAGACTATTTTTTTAAAAAAAGGCCAGATCTGTTTATTCAAGTTCCATCTGCTGATTCAAATTTGTCCTGTTCATATATCAAGGGGAGGTGATGGTTGTTGTTGTTGTTGTTTAATTGCAACAGCAGGGGTATATAAAGTAAGAGGAAGTGATTTAATTATACCAACCACAGTTGGCATAGCCAACTTCTGCTGGAAACCTGTTCATTTTTTTCTGAAGTTGATATTACACAGAAAATTATACACATCTTCAAAAAAAAGTGAGAAAGGGAATGAGAGAGAAGAATTCAATTCCACAAATACAAGGGCAGTCATGTTGACAATAAAACAAATTTCTGATTTTGAATTGTAACAATACCTTTATTGTTACCACAGTTATGATATGTCTGGTGAGAGCACTAGATATCGCTTGATATCAAATAATTTGGCCTTTACTTGACCTTTCTCTGCCACCCCGCTCCACATGTTTGCAGAGGTCCACCGGACAAACAAGTATTAGGTGCAGCCATTAATGGTTGTAAATTCCAAACCTCATTTAGGCAGACAACTTAAGCCT
Source organism: Ctenosaura bakeri (assembly GCA_948474755.1). Lineage (NCBI taxonomy): Eukaryota > Metazoa > Chordata > Lepidosauria > Squamata > Iguanidae > Ctenosaura > Ctenosaura bakeri. The sequence goes on from CAOLHI010002077.1 coordinate 23,100, forward strand.
CTCCAATGCTTCAGGGAACACCTTCTTGCAAACCAGCCTTGCCCAGCACGACTATACAAAGACGCCCAGCCGAGTGCCGAGCCATTCCTTTATGTTGGGCCATTTGCATACTGGTCATACTATTGTCATCAAGCGCTAAGCTCATCATGTAAACTTGACCTTTTCCAACCCCTTTGTCCAGCTCCAAATTTCCTTTGTTCTCACTGAGCATGGCATGGCCTGTAGGTAAAATCCACCTTACAAAAAGTCCCCAAATCTGAGCCCTTCCTTAATCCAGGCCAAGTTTATTAGATGGTCCTCGGAACACTCAGGACTACTTTGGAGTTCCATTCCGCTTTGCTGTCGGATTGTCCAGTGAGCTCCCCTCAGCGAACTGAGCTGAGTTTCTTCCCCTGCAACCTCCATTTCTTTCCAGGACTACGAGACCAGGTGTCGTATTACCCATTCCCCCAAAACTCTCTATTTCTATTTCTCAGTTAGCTAGTGTATGTCGTGTCTTTTGTGTTGTTTGTCTACAATAAAATATTATTTGTTACTTTAAACTTGTCTAGCTGCTCTCTGACCTGACGCTGTATACATAGGGTAAAAGATCCTAGCTAAAGTTACTCTGCCTCTCGTTAGTTTAAGAGAGTGCTCGAGTCTAATTTCCCCCACCTTGTGTTTTTATTTGGTAATTTGGGCGCCCCTCCCGGGACCCCCAACATACAGGGTAACATTATCAGGCTAATCAAAAGGGCACTAAAGTTCGTTTATTGCATAAGGGTGTTTAAAAACCTGGAGGAAAGAGTACAAGTGACAATATCAGAGTCAGTAGTCTACATTTTGTTTTCACATGCTATGGTTTTCTCATGGCATGCAAAAGATCAATTTAAGCTGCTCAAGCACCCCTCCATGCCCCTAAACTCAATGAAAACAAGAAAGGCAATGAAAGTGGAGCAATAACATTTGGTTCTCTGTTTGACAGACTCCGCTGGACTCTCCCTGTCTCCATTTGGTGCATAATTCACCAGGTCTTAAATAACAAGAAAGCAGGAAGTTCCCCAGGTAGTTGTTTTCAGGGGTGGAGATGAATTTGGGTGCTATAACAGAAGAAAGCAAGTCAATAGAAGCCAATCTGGAGATTTTTACCTTTGGTTGCAGGGAATAATCCCTCAGAAAATCAAGTCCCAGCAAGATAGTATAAACTCTGCTTTCTTGGTTTAATACCCCACTGCCAAACCACTATTTCTGACATTCTTCAAGTCATCCAAATGGAGGGACAGTCATAAAATAAATTTCAAAGTTCAAATTCTAGTAATACCTTTGTTAGACCAAGGAAGCACAATTCCACAGTGACTAGGTAACTTTGATGATTTGTGTTTGTATATGCCCTTGATCTGTTGAGGAGCCTAAGGTTTTTCACTCTTCTCAAGATCCTTATTTTTTTGGAAAAAATAAATGACACAATTTGAGGCTTTTCAACTGTGAAGGCCTTGAACCATCCCTGTAGTTTTTTAAACATCACTGAACCTTTGATAGTTACCAGCCCTGCAGGTGAGAATATAAGAATGCTCAGCTGGATTTTCTCAGGAGCTTTGCCCAGTCTCAACACCACCTGAACCTGACCAGCTGTCTCTGTGTAGCTCTTAGTTTTCTACTTTTGTTTTACTGCTTCTGCTTGCTTTTCTGCCTAGCTGGGAAAGGCATATTATACTCTCTGCAGTAGTGGGGATGTGGATTTCCTCCCCAAACTGTAATTCTTGCTTTTACTTAGATTGTTATCCTGCCTTTCTGCATGGTGCTCAAGGCAGATAGTAACAGTAATAACATCAAGCCCCTTGTAATGAGCAACAATATAGAAACAAAATAAGGGAAGAGAAAAATGAATAAAAATAGCAGACACTTAAACCTTGCAGTAATGAGCTGCAAGTAACAAATGTATGTTAAATCACAGGCTAAAAACAACTCTCCTTAACAAGTCCTATCAATGGAAAGTAATAGAAGAGAGCATTATGTTTGGAAGGGAACTAGGGCCTCTAGGAAGTTGTGACCTCTCAAAGCTCCATAAAAAACCATCCAGTATCCATGGAATGGTGAGAAATGCCTTTTCTGAAAATGTTAACACTTAGGCAGTCCCTCAAGTAACTTGTACCCACAACAGATATAGCTTTTCATGGTGTTCATTTGGGTGATGCAAAACTAAAATGAAGATGCAGAATAGCTTTTCACAACCTGGCACTTCCAGACATGCTGGATACACATCTTCTTCATTCACAAACAGGCTACCAAATTGTCTTATCTCCAAATCTGCTATGCTAACTGATCTTATCGTCCTGATAAGAGCTGAAATCCTACCCACCTAGGAGGTTACCAGATTGGAGATGGCTGGCAGAGACTGTGACATGAAATGTAAAGCAGCAGTTTAGATCTCATAAACATTTGCCCATATCAAATATGAAGACCAGAAAAAAATCACTTTAATCACAGATGTCTGCTTCTCAATATTGGAGTGCCCGTTATAATGTATTTAAAAGGGCAGAAAATTAATAGCAAAAAAAAATAATAATAAAAAGTTTATCAAGTGCAGATTTATTTCCGGTTTCCAGAAAAATGTAAGCTATAGTAGTTTTATTTTAAAAGGAAAATAAAAATGAAGTAATCTAAAAGCAATAAGACATAAAACAGCTCTCTTTAGTAGTACATTTTCAGGTAGAATATAGAATCTTACCTCTTCCTGCCACTTACCCTGAGAACTAATAGCTTGCTGAGAAGCAAATGGATGGGTTTGAAAATCAGGCCTACCTAATTAGAAACAGAAATAAAAAGCATGGACTATATGTGGCCTTTTGATTCCTGTATTCCTCCTGAAGAAAATGGTTATGGTTACTATTTAATGTATTTAGTGTGAAATTTCTATTTAAAGTGTGTTAGGACTATTATTTTTATTTGGCTGCATTTTTAAAGAATTTTGCTTAAGGATATGATACCAGCATGAACAGAATTATATTTTAGGATTCCAATTACAACCCAACATTAAGGTGAAAATTTTAAAAACCTGCATCCTGCTATTATCTACTAGTATAGTAGATATGGTATATGTTACCTACAATATGTAGATAATAGCCCAACTGATTGATCTGAAATTTGGCAGTACAGGGGAGGTCTGCTCCAGAATGGTCTTTGCTGATTTTGACACAGGGGAAGAAATGGCTTATTTATAAGAATTTGAATTTTGAGGGGCAACTTCCAGTAGTTTAACAGGCTTGGCCAGGTCAAGTCAGTTCAGGAAGGCATACCAGGAATAAGGATGGATCAATCCCATGCCTGAGGAGATGTCGGGAGTCCTCCATGTTTTATTGTTTTAGGATAGCAGTAGACTGAGGAAATAGTGATAGTAGGCTGTTAGCTATTCCCAGGCGCCAACCATTCCTTCTGGCTGGAATTTCAAAGGAACCGTTTGGCATGATGACGTTCGTTCTTTTACAACTATCTTAGGAGAAACTGTCTGTTAAAGTGTAAGGTGGGGGGAAAACGTTCCATTCTCGAGCTTTAACGTCTGAAGACAGCATCCCTTACTATGTTACAATAAATCTTCTATTAAGTTTGTTGATCCGTGTAAGAGTGAATCTGTTCCTGACAGAAAGCTCGAGAATCCTTTCAAAAAATGCACCAATTGATGGACCAGTCGATTACTGAAGAAGAGCAAGGATCTGCAGAATCTGATGGAGCTACAGAAACTGAAGTGCCCCTGGATACCAAGACAAAATTGCGCCTGACCGAGGCTATGGAAACCCCCACAAGCGGCCAAACCTGGGTCTGGGGAGAAAAGCCACATACGTCGTTGAGACAACGCAGAAGGGCTGCTAGATGGGATACATCAGCAAAAGACCTATCCCTTTTGGAGGAGATAAAGCAAATGGAAACCGAACTGGAAAGAAAAGATGAGGAGATACTCGAACTCAAGACCATGCTACGCGAGATGCGCATCCGTCCCTCGCAGACAGGGAGATCACCAGGAGGAGAACCACGAGCGGCTGTCTCGGCGGCAGGCACCCCTGGTCCGCCCCAGCAATCAACAGGGCACACGCCAGCGCCACTGTTACTCAGAAATGTGGGAGACCTGAAAGCGACCTTCAACGGGAAGGGGGAGAAACTCTCCTTTTTTTTGACTATGGCAAACAATTTCATGATTGATCACGGCCATCTATTTCGGGATGATGCGGCCCGAATTCGATACCTAAGCCAGCGGATGAAAGGACTGGCAGCAGACTGGGTAGCGAACCTATATGACTCCCGCGCCCCCGAAACTGAAAATCTGCAGCTCTTCATGAACCATCTGCGGGAACGCTTGAAGACCCCCATTTATTGGAAAACACCAAATATCAACTGAAACGAATGAAACAAGGCAGGAACGATGTGGGGACGTATTCCCGTGAATTTAGAAACCTGGCCACCAAAGTCCCGTGGAGTGATGAAATTCTAATTGAGTTATACAAAGATGGACTAAATCCTGATATTCTACACGGGTGCTTAATGCAGGCCAATCCACAGACCCTGCTAGGTTGGGTCAGACTAGCTACTGAAATGGAAGGCATAACCCAGACTGTTCAGCTGAACCGACAAAGACAAGACGTGCCAAAACGACAACCTCGCGGTCCCACCGTCCTCAATGCTGAGGAACGGAACAAACGTCTCCGTTTGGGCATGTGCTTTAACTGTGGAAAACCGGGCCACCTCGCCAACACCTGCCGCGGAAACCAAGCTCCGACTGGGACTAAGGGAGCACGAGCAGACCCAAAGAATATAGAATTCACACATCAGACAGCGGCCGCCAAACAACCACTTAGACGCACTTCTAAGGACCCTGCAGCAGCGACAGGAGACTCCGATCCCGATGATGAAACCACCTCTTCGTCCTCATCTGACATAGATGGAGATTCTAAACCTGACTGCGATGACTGGCAAGCGGCGGGAACATCTGTAAGTACTCCTAAAATTCCCCATTTCTACGCCACGGTTGCGATTAGTGGCAGCGATGGGACTTTGCATGTACATAGGGCATTAATTGACTCTGGCTGCTCCAGAAGTTTGTTACACCCCAAATTGGCCAAACAATTGAAAACTCTTTATGAGCCCTTGGAATGCCCCATCAAATTAACGCAAATGGATGGGACCTCAATGACTGGGGGAGTAATTAGTAAAATCACTAAGCCCATCTCATTTCAAATGGACAAAAACAATTACAGCATGCGATTTCTAGTTCCCAAGGCGATGCAGTTCAAATTGGTCTTGGGAATCGATTGGCTTCGTGAATATAACCCCCAGATAAACTGGACTGCTGGCACTATGTCCTCTTCAGATGAAAACTTTTCTATTCCCCATGAAGAATTGCAACAAATTCCTTCACACTACCGAGACTTCCAAAAGGCTTTCCACGAAAGGGAGGCTGACAAATTGCCTCCCCACACGGACTTTGACTGTAAACTGGAATTAGTTGACGGGGCCACCCTGCCTAAACCGAAAATTTATCCCATGAGCCAAAAAGAACTCCTTGCTCTCAAGAAGTTCCTAAATAAAAACTTGGCTCGCGGCTTTATCAAGCCCTCTACAGCCCCCACGGCGAGTCCTGTCTTCTTCCGAAAGAGAAAAGATCCCAGCGCGGATCCGAGACTGATAGTTAACTACTCTGCTATTAACCAGGTTATTTCCTCCAATTGTTATCCCATACCTCTGATACGGACTGTTTTGGACCATCTTGTTCAAGGAAAATATTTCACCAAACTTGATCTTAAAGAGGCTTTTCATAGGATTAGAATGGACCCGGACTCTGAGTGGCTCACCACCTTTGCAACTCCTCTAGGTAACTTTAAATGGACGGTTCTTCCCTTTGGCTTACAATCGGGGCCATCTGTGTTCCAAATGTTTTTGAACACCATTTTCCATGACTTGTTGTATCAGGGGGTTCTGATTTATCTGGATGACATTTTAATTTACGCAGATTCCATGGAATCTCATGTGTCATTGGTTCGTGAAGTGTTACGAAGGCTTATAGATAACAACCTCGTGGTTAATCTATCTAAATGCCAATTTGACACCCAAACTTTTGATTACTTGGGATATAGGATTCAAGATTGTTCACTTAAAATGGACCCTTCGAAGATTAACTCCATTTTGCAATGGCCCGTCCCTAAAACTGTGAAGCAACTGCAGCAATTTCTTGGTTTTGCGAACTTCTACCGGAACTTTATTGAGGATTTTGCGGCCATAACGCTTCCACTCACCAACCTTCTACGGAAACCTAAAGGATCCACTGCGGGCAAGGCGCATAGACTTTGTTGGTCGCCTGAGTGTCAATCGGCGTTTGACCATTTGAAATCTAAATTTACGTCTGAGCCCTTACTCCTTTTTCCCGACAGTACGAAGCAATTCATTGTGCAAACGGATGCTTCGGACTTTGCCATGGCAGCCGTTCTTTTACAACATGACACCACAGGAGCACTCAGGCCTTGTGCTTTCATTTCAAAGAAATTTTCCCCTCAACAAGCTAATTGGCCTATTTGGGAGAAAGAAGCCAAGGCTATCCATTTTGCGCTGTCCTCTTGGCGTCATTTGCTTGAAGGGGCTCGACTCCCCTTTGAAGTTTGGACTGATCATAGGAATTTGCAAGCCTTACAGTCTGCTAAGAAACTCTCCCCTAAGCAGGCGAGATGGGCTGAATTTTTCCAGAGATTCCGATTTAAAATTGTTTTCAAACCTGGCCGAACTAACCAACTGGCGGACCCTCTCTCTCGACTTCCCTGTTTTGCGGAATCCCCTGCTACGTCCTCCCACTCCAATACCTTGTTTCCTGCCTCCTCTCTGGCTTCTCAAGTGACTACTCGTGCATTAGCAAAGACAAGGCTTTCTGCCTCCTCTCTTTGTGACTCCGCTCTCCGCGATGCTATCATTCATGCAGCGCATGCAGACTCCTGGCTACCGGCAAACAAGGATAAAATAGAATGGGTTGACAATCTCCCCTTTTATGGCACCAAGGTCTACGTTCCCCCTGCTGCCCGCGAGCAGGTACTTCATCGTTATCATGATTCCAAACCCGCTGGACATTTTGGGTTTTTGAAGACATTGCATGCGATTCGCCGCCTTTTTTGGTGGCCTGGATTAAACCCCTCCGTGCAAACTTACATTAAGCAGTGTGCCACTTGCAACGTTTCTAAGTCGCCCACATCTAAACCTCAAGGGCTCCTGCAACCTCTGCCTGCGCCTGCTAGCCCCTGGTCGGTCATCGCATGGGATTTTATCGTGTCTCTTCCCTCTTCACACGGCTTTCATGTTATTTGGGTTGTTACTGATCACTTTTCCAAGCAATGTCATTTTGTGCCTCTAAAGAAACTACCCCGTGCTGACCAGCTGGCTGACCTGTTTGTTAATCATGTATGGAAACTTCACGGACTACCTTCGGTGATCATTTCGGACAGGGATCCAATTTTCACTTCCAAGTTTTGGACTTGTCTACTGAAAACCCTGGGAGTCACTCAGAAACTCAGCAGTGCTTATCACCCTCAAACAGATGGCCAATCTGAGCGTGTTAACAAATCTCTTGAACAATTTCTTAGGTGTTTTGTTTCTGAGAACCAGAATGATTGGGCTCCGCTCCTTCCGTTCGCTGAGTTTGCCATCAATTCTGCGGTTCATACCTCTACTGGGAAACCCCCCTTTGAAATAGTTTACGGCTTCCTTCCTTCTCCTTTCCCCCCCTCCCTCTCTTCCTCCGCTCCTCCTTCTGTTTCTGCTTGGGTCTCTAAATTTTCTGGCATTTGGCAATCCGTCTCAGATGCTATAGCATCCGCTAAAGCTTCCCACAAACGTTTCGCTGACCGTAAACGGCAGCCTAATCCCCTTTACCAGCCCGGGGATTTGGTTTTCCTTTCTTCTAAGAACATTTCCTCTCCTTCTCCGTCTAAAAAACTTTCCCCTCGTTTTCTCGGACCTTTTCCTGTGAAAAGGGCTATTAATGATGTCTCTTTTGAACTAGATCTCCCTTCTTCCCTCAAGGCTATTCATCCTGTTTTTCATTCCAGTTTGCTGAAGAGGGCACCTTCGCTGACTTTTTCGCCGGCTGATGTTCCTCAACGCCCCGACTGACTTGCTACTGCATTCATATTACTATTTAGTTTTCTTGTCTTTCTACTGTTCCGTGATATTTTCTATATTTTGTGTATCTTTATGTATATATTTTTTTTAAAAAAGTGGGGCAGGATGTCGGGAGTCCTCCATGTTTTATTGTTTTAGGATAGCAGTAGACTGAGGAAATAGTGATAGTAGGCTGTTAGCTATTCCCAGGCGCCAACCATTCCTTCTGGCTGGAATTTCAAAGGAACCGTTTGGCATGATGACGTTCGTTCTTTTACAACTATCTTAGGAGAAACTGTCTGTTAAAGTGTAAGGTGGGGGAAAACGTTCCATTCTCGAGCTTTAACGTCTGAAGACAGCATCCCTTACTATGTTACAATAAATCTTCTATTAAGTTTGTTGATCCGTGTAAGAGTGAATCTGTTCCTGACAGGAGAGGAGAGTGAAATTGCCAGGGCAGAGACCTCTGGAGGTCCTCTTGGGGCCTGAAAATATCTTTTAAAAGGAATTTTGGTATGGCAAAGGACCAGAGGGTGGCTGTGTTGTCTGTGCTTAAATTCCCAGTCTTCTACAAGCATAAACATCTATTGATATAATTCAGATATGGCAAAAACAACACACACTTTGAAACCAGATATATTACGACCTAATCATAGACATTAGAGAGCCAACATGGCATAGTGGTCTGAGCTTTGGACTACAACCCTGGAGACCAGGATTTGATTCCCTGTTCGGCCACGGAAATCCACTCGATGACCTTGGGTGTGTCACATATTGTGAGCCCCAGAAAATCCCATGATAGATTTGCCTTAGGGTCGCCCTAAATCAGAAATAATTTGAGGGCACATAACAACAACAACAGCAACCATAGACCCTAGTTCACAGTTCACAGAATTTGCAGGCTCCAGTTTTCATTTGTTCAACAAGCATTCCCTACGATTTTCTTGGAGTTACAGTTTTCATCATATTCAGATAAAGAGAAAGCTAATAGGTGGAAGTGTCATCTTGCCTGTCTTAGTTTGTGGCTGGAACAGAATGGAACAAGTGGTTTTGGCATTAAGAGAAATTAACATTACGGAGTCCAAATACAAGTCTGGAGCACAGAAGAAAAATAAAAAGTGAGGAAAATATGAAACGGACAACAAAGATCAGGTCAGTTTATTTAGTTCAGTGAGGAGGAGATAGGGAATAGAAATTGGGGAGAAAGTCGGTCACTGGATACTTAATCATTATTAAGAAAAATGTGAGTATATTTTGTTGAAGGAGAAGAACATGGATGTGCCCTGTGAGCACTACTTGGAGTAAAGATATATCTCATTATTGCATACCTTTGTTCTGAGTTAATGTGCATGTACACTTAGCACACTTGAAGAATTTTATCACTTCTCTCATTTTTCTAAACTGAACACATAGCACTTGTTATTCAAACAGCTAGTTAACATTAGTGTACAATACATACAGAAAATCTAGGCGTACCTTGAATTTTCTGGACCACCTTCAAAGGCCCTGTATTAAATAAAAAGGATTAAAAAGTGCTTACACCATTGGAAACAGTAGAATGTTTTTATTTAAAATTAAAATTAAGAGTTAAAACAAAGAAAAAAAAATTCTGAACTGATGCATGTCCCAAATAATGTTAAATTGAATGAGCATGCGAGTCATTCACTGAATACTATGCTGATGTCACACTAGAATTGTATTAAAAAGTGAAATAAATGAAAAAAATTAATTGGCTAACATTGGAGATATTAGTTTGGAATGACTAAACTTAACTGATCAAGCTTATTTCCAAAACTGTTATTCTGTTGCTCTTTTCCATTCTTTCAGTGCCTGTAGATGAAGCTGAGAGGCCATTCAGCACTCTGGCTTATTTCAAGACCAACTCAGGTCAAATTTCTTTAAACAAGTTAAACTACAGTATATGTCAAGAAGAACCCTAGATTTTTGTAACCTTGACCATTACATTAAAACCTGCTGGAAAACAAAAGTTAGGCAGCTGAATCTCACAAAACATTGTTAAATATCTTGTAGGTACACAGATTGATGATCTGTCATAAACAGTATATTTCATTCAAATTATTATTATTGTTGCTATTATTATTTTATTTGTTTGTATCCTGTCACGCCCAAAATTGGGACTCAAGGCAGTTTACAAATGGAAAACACAGTACAGTTAAAACATACAAAAAAGTCAACTTTAAAATAGGATTAAACTTTTGACAATATTAAAAGGATTTAAAACTACACTTAAAAAGACAAAATATAATTAAAAGATAAAAAAACTGTTGAAACAGTTCAGTCAAAAGCAACACACACCCTCAGCCCATTCTTTTAAAACCTTCCATTTTAAAAGCCTGCCAGAATAAAAAACATGTTGTCTGGTAAGTTTTCTAACTGAGTAGTGCTAAAAACAGTAGGTTTATTTCCCCCCCCCCGGGTTTGTAAGAAATGTTATTTTTAATAATCATGTGAACTATCTTGTTTTGACAAAAGTTTTTTCAGTAGTGTTCAATCCTTCTCATCCTAAGTCACTTAAAACCTGTTTAAAGAAAATGTAACATTTGGTTTTGGCAAGGTTTAATAAGGGAGGGGCCTGATTGTGCATCTTGCCACAGGGCCAGGGCCAGCTTTCCAAGCTTCACAGTACTTTCACACAAAAATTTTCTGTTCTCCCCAAAGCTTAAGTGGTGGTAGTGGGAAGAGTTTAGTTGTCACTATTAACAACTGGATACTGGGAGCAGATCTCATCTAGACATCTGTTAGGAAATCCTGAAGTGCCTTCTGCCAAAATGAAAGGCCAGATTCATCAGTCATACTCCCAACTCACAATTTGAAAAATGCTGTTCTGAAACACCTGAACAACTACACAAATCCGGGTTTGTCATTTGCTTTCCATAGTCCTTCATTCTGGAGCCATTATCAGGCAGAGGTTTATTGTGTTCACTTTTTTATATATAAAATTGCACCATTTTGATCACAGTATTTCAGATTTGGATTCCTGCTCTTGATATTACAGTACTTTCTTAGGTCATCCTGTAGATGAATGAAAATCTACAAAGTTCTAATTAATTTAGAAAGTCTCAATGACTCAAAGAAGCCCATCAACTGGCTCGAGCTGGATCTTGTTATTTGTCCTAATTAGCCTTTTCTCTAAGGCTTTCTTTCTCATTCTCATGTTTTAATTTGCTCAAGGAGTAGAAGGAGGAGGGGAGGGTAGAAAAAAAGAAACTGTACTTTGAAAGCTTAGGTTACTGCTCTGATTGCCTTGAGAGTACAGCACATGTTTGCAACTACAGTTGAGCAGTGCAGTATTTATACAATATTACCTTATCATAGGTTGTAATATTCTGTATTCAGCAGACAGTTATCAAAAAAAAAAACACCCCACAAATGAAACACCAAAGATTATGCATCAAATTGCTAATGTTTTTTTCATGAAGCCGCTTTAAACACGAACTTTGCCCTTCTTCCTCTCAACTAATATTTTCAAGTTCTCACACTACTGAGTTGACAACTCATGAAAGTAAATGTGAAAACTCTTATAACTTCAGTGTGGATCAAGAAGGATCCTTTGCCACACAGTAGCCATCCCCCAATTATGTGCGGCAGAGTTCATCTTGAACTTGAGAGTTCATCTTCACTGGACAACTAACCAGAGTTACCAATGAAGAAGTAAGAGCAGGTGCCTCAAAGCCAGCCAAATCCTCCTCCTGTCCTATAGGTCATGTCATATTCAGAGCTGGAAGAGAAGTTCTCCCAGTTGCAGAGAAAGGTGTAGACAGAGGCCCAGGCATCTGACCCAGGCATTCTCCACAGGTAAAGTGAGAGTCTACAGTCAAGGTATCAGGAGGAGCACAACTGTGGACTGCTCCCCTAAAATAGTGCTTGGGATATGGATGTTGGCTGAATGTACCACCTATAAAAAGGCAGTTGTCAACTGTCTTGTGAGAATCACTTGCCCATGACTTGCCATGACTTTCAAAAGGGCTTCTAATAGATTTATCATTCTGGTCTGTTTAATAATTTGGCTATGGCTACTCCCTGGTATCCTGCTTAGATTTATGGATTTCTTTACCCTTGATTGACAGTGGATATCTCTTGCTTCTGGTTACTGACTCGTGGCTTCTGAAAGACATCAGCTTAAGGACTCTGGACCTCTGAGAGTGGGACATTCTCCATGACTTGTCATGACTGCATCCTATGATATCCTGGGATATGCAGCCTGGAAAGTCATTAGAACTCTCTAGCTAAGAATTCTAAATACATCACAAAACTTTGAATCCTAGGTTTTCATAGGATGGCACTATGGCAGTGAAACTGGTATGAAGGTGCAATAATTGTGTAATGTGATAAGGCCCCTAGGAGTGGGTCTAAGACCTTAGCAGCAGTATAAATTAGATATGCTCAGATCCAATTCACTTTTTTTTAAAATGAAAGTTGAGAAGGCTAGGAGAAGGGATAGCAGAATTGTATTAAGCAGTGCTATTTATCCAGTCATACATGTATAAAGATACAACATGCTCTTTGCGTCTGTGTGTGCAGTGCAATTCTGATAGTGGAACTAACCATGCCAGAGTTTAAGCCAAATTGCCTTGGTTTGCCAACTTCTTTGCCATTTTGGCCATCTGTCTGAAGGAAACATACAGCCCTTATTTGACTCCCATTTGCACCAGAGAGCAGTAACTTGCATTATTTGTTAACTTGTAACGAAATTACCTTCAACAGTATCAATACATTTAAGCAGTAGAAGAGATGAACAGAATTCCTATGAGATGTGTTTGTTGTTTATCCCCGGGACCTCGGACTGTGGGTTGAAGTTTGACTTTATTTATTGCTTGCTTGCTTGCTTGCTTGCTTTTCTCCCAGCATGGGATTCAAAGGCCATTTCTGCACTACACTGCTATAGTTCTATTATTCCACTTTCAGCATCCTATGGAATCCTGGGGTTTGCAGTTTAGGGAGGGACCTTTAACATTCTCATCCAGAGAGCTCTTTGGTCTCAGTAAACTACTAACCCCAGAATTCCACAAGATGTCAAAAGTGGAATAATAGCACTATAACAGAGTAGTGTGGAAATGGCCAAAGTGTCTTACAACCATCTTTTTTTTTAAAGTACAACTAAAAATAAATAAAAATAGAATTATACCAGATTTCTATTTAAAAATGCAAGTTAATAATACAAGCTAAAAGCAATTAAAATAATAATAAAATAAAAACACAACACCCCTTATTAAAATATATATTAAAAAGCAAATGCCTCTCTGAATACCAATTTATCATCAGTAGATTTTCTTATTGGGTGAGGACTAATTGCTAAGAGAAGGCTGTTGACTTTTTCTCATAATAAATAAAATGAGGTTCAAAGTCCCTCTTAGCCATAGACATCTTTGGATGACCTCAAGTACCAGTCTGAACACATAAGGTAATGATGAGGACTATGCCAGATCTCTTTTATTATTGTTGCTTGCATGTGGAGAACTGTCCTACCTCAGTCCTGGCACAGCTGATAAATCAAACCAAAAAAACTGAATATCTCCCAGCTTGTTACTTACTTCCAGGCAGTAAGGAGTCATAAATAAAGTCCAACATAAACAAAGTCTGGTAGGGTTTCACAGCAAGGGAATGTCCAAGGTCAATCTAAACATTTGTCAAGGTATCCAGCAAGGTAACATGTCAGATAAGCTCTGACAACTCCTGGAGGCGAAGGACACCCTCTAAATAGGCCCAAAGCCTAGCGCAGCTGTGCCTTGATTGATTGTTACCGGTTGTAAATTCTGAGAGAGCGATGCTGGGTCTCTCTTTGCTGCCTGTGCTGTGTGAAGCTGGGTCTAGGTAAGCGTTCTTCTGTATTTGAAGAGGAAGGACTCTCTGCTGGAAGTGGTACCATCTCTTGTTCTGTTTCCAGCACTGTAACCTCTCTCTGTACAGCAGGTCCTGGCATGACTTCTGTTTCAGCTTCTGGCATGCCCTCTTCTTCAGACTCTGAGTCAGATTCCATGCTCTGGAAGAAGGGCATGACAAGAACAACAGTGCTGAAGAGGAAAGCCATGTCTATGTGTGGAGGCCTCTCTAATGTAACCCAGAGCAAGTGTTCTGATCATGCCTAGAGTACAGAGTAAGTAGGACTAACACATTCCATCCTCTCATGTTTACTTTAACCCTATCCCAACTGCCTGACTCAGGCTAAACTAATCTACCTCACAGGTTTCATCCTATCATATGTCATAGGTTTGGTGTGAACATTATATAGGAAAATCCCATCTGAATCTTCCCAGATTCTTCAGGAAATAAATAAAATATTTTTGTACAATATATCAATATTACAGCCAGTGTGGTGCAGTGGTTTGAATACTGGATTATGCTCCTGGAGACAAGGGTTCGATTCCTCACTTGCCCATGGAAACCCACTGGGTGACCTTGGGTGCATCATACAGTCTCAGCCTCCAGCAAATTCTGTGATAGGATTACCTTTGGGTTGCCATAAGTCAGAAATGACTTGAAGCCACACTGCTACAACAAATCAATATTATGTCCCTGTGTACTCAAAAACACCCAAATATCCTATTTGATAGAATTAAAATGTTCTGTCAAAGATTATTGAATTTTTTTCCCCATTCTTTCCCTCTCTTTGTTGTTTCTTATGCTGCTTTGTCATATCTTTAGTGGTACCCAGTGGTGAAAAATAGCTCTCCTGCAGGACTACAGAAAATTCTTGTGCTGCAGCTGCTTGTAGAAATGATTATAGATTGTTGGAAAAAATGTAGCAATGGTGGGGCTCAAAATTAGAGTGTTGCCCCCGCCCCGAGGACTCTGCCCACAATGAAAATCCCTAAATATCTACAACTGCAGTAACTTGAAATTTCATTTGAACATTTAGAAATACAGTTTAGGCATCCAAAGATAAGAGGCTACCAAGGGAATGCAAACGCAGGAAATCTAAGAATTCTAGGTATGAATGATTTTCATTATGTCTCATGAGAGACCTGGCATGAGTTTTTTTCATCCCTACATGACAATGAGAATGCTTTTTTTCTGTCAGCAACTCCAAAATGCCCCTCCTCCAGAAGACTGAAATGTTCACAAAACAATTAGTAATTTTACACAGCCAGGAGAAAACTTTTGAAATTTTAATTTTCAGAGGCAAAGGGGAAATGGGTAAAGATGCACATCCCCAAGACATGATTCCTGTCTTTGTCACAACTTTAAACCCACTTTCTCTTGACACATATCAAGCTTTTCTTCTCTTTTACTTCCTACAGTCACCTCCAGCCACCAATCCAACAAGTTATAGCAGAGGGAAAGATGATAGGAAGTAAGGCCGTTCTGCTAGTCTGCTGTATTACTTGCTTTCCCATCTTTTTCCCCTAACCTTTCTTTCTCTTGTGCAATGCCATTTTAAATGCTTTTAACTGTAGGTTAGGCACTTTCAAAGCTTTTTTTTAAAAAATCCTGAAGTATATTTTAAAATGTATAAATAAACAGATGAATCAAGGAAAGTATTTAGCCCTGTTGTAATATCCCTTGGGAAGTGTGATATTTGAATGACCAGTTTCCCCTCCAAATTATCTTCAACTGAGTTTGCAGAAAAAGGAGGAAAATTTCCAATTAGATTAACACAACATAAGTTAGTTGGGAGATATTTTACCATCAGATAATCTGGATCAAAATACTTTTATAATTCCCCAGCGATCAAAGGAGCATAGATCTGGACTAAATTTCATCCCAACCTATTACAAATAGTGATGCTGTGCTAACTTGGAAGGCAACTGAAGCAGTGTGTAAATGAAGGTTAAATGAGACAGATTAAAAATGAGCTCCTGTAAACCTCTTAGAGCTATTCAAAAAGCTAATCATGAATGACATTAGAGGGCTTCCCAGAATGGACTTAACGAAGCAAAGGAACTTGCAAGTAAAGTTTATCTAATGCAAGATGCACGTTGCACCTGCCTGTGAACTTAATTTTTTTTATTAAATAAAAAATATATATCTTTCCCTATTGTTTCCCAATAAAGTATGATAATACTTTTGAATATAATCAAAATGGTTAAAATTTGTTTTGGGATTTAAATACAGTCTGAACTTTATTTCATCTTGGTGGCTAGAGTATCAAAAAGGGAATGGGGCCAGAAGATGAGTATGCAGCATATGAGTATGCAGAATAAAAGTGTACTTGTCGCAATGAAGTTCTTTGTTGTACTATTGTCATGTCAACTTTGCAGCAAGTAGCGTGCAGCTTTCTCTGAGTCATTCAAAGGAATGGAAATTCCAAATAGAAAGCTTACAATTACAGCTGTAAGAAGCCACTTCTGAAAGGTCCTGTTTCTGAATGGGACTAATTCTGATAAAAGAACTCTGACCAAGAGAAATGGCACTGCCATATAATCATACAGCTGGAAGAGACCATAAGGGCAATCCAATCCAACCCCATGCCCAGAAGGAATACACAATCAAAGCACTCTCAACAGATAGCCACCCAGTCTCTATTTTAAAACCTCCACAAGAGGAGACTCCACCACATTTTGAGGCAGTGTATTCCACTGTCAAACTGCTCTTACCATCAGGAAGTTCTTCCTAATGTTTCTTTGGAATCTCTTTTCCTGTAGTTTGAATCCATCACTCCATATCCTAGTCTCTTCAGCAGAAGAAAACAAGCTTGCCCCTTCCTCCATATGATATTCCTTCAAATATTTAAACATGGCTATTGTGTCACCACTTATCTGCTGCAGGATAAACATACCCAGCAATTTAAGCCATATGTTAAGCACCATCTAGAACCAAAGTTCTGCTAGGAAGAGAGGAGCACCTCAGCATTGTAAAAAAGCCACACATGAAAGCATCAGCTCTGCCCTCTAGTGTGTATTGTGCACATTATAGAACTGCAGTTCTCTTGAAATCAAAAGTAAAAATCTAGCTTAAGTTGCAGAAATGTTCTTGTCAGGATTGGGCAATAAAACAGGTAGAGGTACAGGCCCCAGGGATGGAGTCATTTTTCCACTAGGCCAAATGGCCATGAGATGCAGTCGCGTAGCAACAGTGGGGTGGGGGGAATGATTTACTCCGAGGGGCAATGTTTTGGGGGCATCCTGGCCCATAGCCACATCCCCTTGCACCCTGGCCACACCCTACACCCCCACAGCCACGCCCCTCATGCCATAGCCCCACCCCCTCCCGTCGCCCCTCTACACAGTCCAAGCTCTGCCACTGATGGGATGCTCATACAAAGGGAATGTGGTAAATATGGGAATAAATGCAATTTAGTAGAATCTTTTAATAGATAAAATGAACAAAATAGATATAAATCAGGTACAAAAACAGGCATACTTCACTTAACAAAGTAGATGTGTCCCTGGGTGTTACTTCTTTAACAGAAACTGTGGTACCAGGGGCAGATGTAACATGGAAAAAAATAGGAAGAGGTTCCTTGCACCACAAAAAGGAATGGCAGTTCAACTCTTTCAGCAAGCATTTAATTCGACTAATCTGAAACTAATCAGAAATTCAAACTAATTTGAAACTCAAACGTGTGAAATGGAACAACAATACTAGGCAAGTCTTGCACGTGTAGACAAAAACATTTTGAAACTTCTAGAGACCACTTGAAGGCTTCTTCCAGAATGCATCCAGGGATGACTTTTGCTTTTGCTGTTACCAGCCTCCACTCTTTTTTAGTATTTTTGTTTTGGTGGTCAAACTGGCAGGTCTATGGTTTTTTAACATGCTTGAGAGGGGGTGGGTACCTGGAGAGCAGGTTGCTCTTCCTTTTCTTTCTGCTTTGCTCTTCTCTCACACTCAGTCAAGAATTTTGGAGGCATGTACTTTTTACTTTGTCTGTTGTAGATATGTGCACACAGCCACAGCAGGCTTGGTTAAAGAAGAATCCCATTCTTTCTCAATTCAAGCTTTATAGCCATATTACTACAGATACACTATTGCAAGTTTGTTTGCCCACCCCTCCCTCACCATCCTCTCAATGCTGATGCTACTAAAGGCTTTCAGCTGGATAGAGGACCAGGAAGAAAGAGGAGCTGGGCAGGCATTAAAATAACTTTGTAAGAAGGAACTTCATAGTCAGAGGCCCTTGTCGCGCGACAGCCCCATGAGCCTCGCAGGAGTGGGAGCATCGCTCCGCACGACGCACTCCCACTTCCGCCGGGCTCATGGGGCTGAAGCGGCGCGAGCGCGGGTTTTTTGATTTTCGCTTCGAAGCGAAAATCACCCCCGCTCGCGCAACACTCCCGGCGCCCGCGTGCACTTACCTCTTGTGCGGAGCGTCGGGGAGGCAGCCGGGTCGCGCTTCCTTCCCTCCGCCCCTGTGGAAGGAAGGGGCGGGTTGGGGCGCTAGCGCTACGGACGCAACACCTCCTGCTTCGCGCGCGCGCGTGGGGGGGGCGACGCGACAAGTTCCTTTCTCGCAAGCGCGAGGGGGGGATGGACGGGACAGGCTCCTTTCTCGCGCGCGCGGGGGGGGATGGACAGACACGCGAGCTGCCGCCGCCGCCTCCGGGAGGCTGCCGCTTCCCCACTCGTTCCTTCGCCTGCGGAAGGAAGGAGGGGGAAGCGGCAGCCTCCCGGAGAAGGCTTCTTGCGTGAGCCGCCCTCCCCCACTCGCGCTAGAAGCCTTAATGCGAAAAGGGCCAGAGACTGTATTGACAGATGCATCCCTATATATGAAAAAGGATATTTTATTAAAATAAACTAAATATGTTCTATATTTTCCTGTTTGTGGTGTTGATTTACCATCGAGCAATTGTCTCCGTGGATCTGTTCCAGTTAGGATGAGCAATTAGATTTAAGCCTTAAAGCTCAGTACTTTACACTTCCATTTGTAACAAAATTAAGAACCTATAAAAACAAATCCTTTAGTAATTTTGTAATCACTGCCTGTAAAAACATTATTTTAAAATGTAACAAGTTGTGCATAACACATTTTATGTTCCTGAAGTAATAATGTAACTTTAGATGTGTAAAGTGTGCTTTAAAACTGTATATATATATTTTTAATACCTTTCCTTTTCCATTTTCTTCCAGCATCACTCCAGAATTCCCCCTTCCCATGCTTTTATAAGTTCCACAATTTTTAGAAATTTCTAATTGTAATCATATAAACATCAATTTAATTGTTTGCTGGCACGTTATCAGTTCTCACCCCTGGAGTTTTGCTTTGCCAGTGACTTGTCAATGGGAATGCAATGGTGCACAGTAACTGGTGCCACAGTATCAAAGCAGAACACATATTAAGAAAACAATAAAGAAAACAATAGACTGAGAGGCCAGAAAGTGGTTTCAAGCTTTTGGATTTTTCTGCCTTTTGCACTTATGTGTGTGGTAAAATATGGCAACAATTTTGGCTTTATTTTGTCAGTTCTTTTTAACTAAGTGTTGAGGTGCTTCTAATCATTTATCTTAGCTCAGTATTGCTGAACCACGGAGAGAAAGCAGACTGTTGCAATCACAGTTCAAATGACATACAATTCACAAATTTCCCTCTGAACCTTGAAAGCCAAAAAGCAAATAGAATGCAAAACATTTTTGCCCTGTATCCAATTTGGGCAGTTTGCTCGAAGAGCCTTGCGCTGCTGTTCAAGTTAATCGTAGAAACTGAAGCTCAGAGAGGCCTTGTCAGGTTAATCCCATGGCATGTTGGCCATTCTTCAGTTAGCTCATGTGTCATTAAACCTATTGGGTGTACTGGGATTCAGGAATTCCTTGGGAGACTTTTATTTTTTTTCCACCCCCTATGATCTTCAAAGACGTTAGAGAATAAATTACACCAACAGTTTGGTTTTTTTATTGATTCCTCATCTGCCTTCTAAATCTAATAAAGATTTGTTTTCATTGGGCCTACAGTATATTCATAGTTAAATTAAAGGAAATCAGAGCCTAATGCCAACTCATATTCTGAACTTCTCACAGATGTGGTGCCTATAGCAAATTGTTTTCTGTAGGTCCCAATTCCCTAGCTGTTGGATAGCATTTCAAGGATAGGAACACTTCAGTTTGGCTTTCTTTAATGGAGGAAGCACTAGAAACCTATGGAAATTCTGCAATATTTCATCAGTAAAACAGCATATAGAAGCAGAGAGCAGGGGTTTCAATAATGCGTTTGACTTGCCTGAGCAACCTTCAGCTAACTCACTGTTGTCTCTTTGCCTCTTCTCTTTCAAACTGCAGACGGCAGTTCTCATTTTCCTGTCCTCCTCTGCTCTGAAGCGTCTCCTAAACAAAGGCAAAATCCTGAAAGCTGTAACTCTCTAGTCATATAACTCTTGTGTTTATACTTTAAAATGGTACTGGCACAGTAGCACTGAGAGTCAGTGTGGCGTAGTGGTCTGAGCTTTGGACTACAACCCTGGAGACCAGGTTTGATTCCCCACCTGACCATGGAAACCCACTGGGTGATGTGACCTTGGGCACATCACACACTCTCCTCAGAAAACCCCATGATAGGTTTATGGGTTGCCATAAATTAAAATGACTTGAAGGCACACAACAACAACAACCACAACAACAACACAGTAGCACTTAATGAAAAGTTGACATTAAATGGTCCAAAATGGCAGCACATATTTAGTTCCTCCTATCCCTCCTTGGAGAGTCAGTTTGGTATAGTGGTTTGAGCACTTGACCATGGAAACCCACTGGGCACTCTTGAGCACATCACACACTCTCAGCCTCCAGAAAACTCTGTGATAGGGTTCTCTTAGGGTTGCCATAAATTAGAAATAACTTGAAGGTACACAACAACAGCCAACCATTCCTTGATGTTTCCTGGGTCCTGCTCTATCTACAGAATGGTCTGAGGCTTGAGTGCATGGAACAACAGCAAGGAAAGCAACAATACATGAAGCATCATTATTTCATGTTAAGGAAAGTGAGATAAAGTGCAGCTGCTGTTTTGGCAGCAGCTGTGTATTTGTGTAAGGTCTTCCCTGGCCTGCAGAAACTGTCTAGAAGTAAACAGACACAACAGTGTGACATAGTGCAAACTGCTTACTGCCATACTTTGCAAACAACTCATAAAGTCCTAAATCTTGCCTGATAGAAACACCACAGTCCTCTGAAGAGACCAAATTTGTCTTCATTCATGTGAACTCTGAGGTATCACTTAATCTTGAAAACCTTCTATATAGATAAGCAGGGAGACGAAGACTAAAGCAGACCCATTGAAAGGGTGACTATACTCAGAGGTATGGTGTTTTTTATTTTTGTTTTAATGAATTTTTGTAAGCTGTCCTGGAAGTTTTTTTGAGCCACGTGGCAGGCTGCTAATCATGCATCATGAGCAGGAAGATGATGGAGGCCAGGAAAAGTTTTGCAAGCATGAAAACACAATCTAGAGGAATAGAATCATCTCTGAAACCCTATACAGGATTTCTTACAAACAATGCATTATTTTGCATTGTTGTCAGATTTGCACATGAGAACCATCATGTTCATTTTAATTACATTAGAGTCTATGTTCGCAATTCAAAAACTTAAGGCTGAACGTGAGACAAGCACATATACAATATTAAATGTCACTTTATGCATTTATAATGTATTTTTCTCCAACTGAAATAATGAGAAGTAGAATTTTTATTGTGTGTTGTTCTCCCCACGCCTTGGCTGTCCTCTCCCTCCATAGTAGCAGCACTTTGTGCCAGCAGAACAGCAACTAAAACAGGAGGAGGAGGAAGAGGTGGTGTCTTACTGACACAGTGCCTTGTAGTGTCTCACACATGGGAATGGAAGGCCCAGAGAGAAGGCAGCAGGTAAAAGAAGGGAAAGATGAGTGCCAAATGATAGAGGCTATATGGAGAAAAAGAAGGAGAAAGAGTGAAAAAAATGAGAGACAAGAGGGAGGAAGAAAGCATCACAAGCATGAAGAGGAAGGAGGGGAGGAAAAGCAGGGAGAGTAAAGGGAAGAGGATGGTGATGCAAACATGGACACTAGACTTATCAAGAAGTGGAGAAAAAATTGAAAGATGTGAGACTTAGGCCATTTCTGCACTAGACTGTTACAGTGCTATTCCATTTCTAACATCCTATAGAATACTGGGGTTTGCAGTTTAGGGAGGGGCCTCAAAGGCCTCAGGATTCCATAGGATGTTGCAAGTGGAATAATAGCATTATGACAGTCTAGTGCAGAAATGGCCTTAGTGAAGATAAGAGACTGAACAGAGTCAGGAGAAAGGGTGGGCTTCATAATATGTGTCACAGTCTGTCCTAATTCTGAAGCCAAAACTATTTTTGCGTGTACTTGTGTTTTAATAAAAAGACTACATTTGTTCAAAAGAAAGGAAAGCTAGTAGAAAAGGGTGAATGTATTTCACTAATGATTAATAAGCGAAAAAATAATGCAATTACATTCATTTTAGAAGTGGGGAAAATAAAAAGCAACTATTACACTTATGTTAAATTGCCATTTAAGTTAACAGCCCATACTAGAACCTGAAAATGCCCTTAGTGATTTTACCAATCCCCACATCCTTGTCTTGAGCTTGGTAGAAAAGGAAAAAGCTATATGAATTTTTTAAAACCCATTTTTTCATCCACTCCATTAAAAATCTTCCTCTTGCTTTCCTTTTCTCCGTCACTCCATTTCTTTATCTTATTGTTTCTTTAGCTTACTGATTCTCACATGGATATCAGCAAAAATTCCAAAGAGAAGAGGTTCACATTTTGGTTTCCAAAAGTAGATAAGGAGGCTGTATGAAGTTTCCAGTAGAACATAGGACCACCTGGATGCAAAGAAAACCACTCCTTTCCAAGCCATTTTTATTGTTTGCTTCAAAATGGTTACATTTTAGAATTAACTGTAATATTCTAGTTATAAGCTGAAATAAAGATTCCTATAGCTATTTGCATTTTTTTTAAAGTACTAGATGGAAAGTGTAATATGTGTGGCTCTTTAGCATAGTTTCTCATTCGATTTATTAATAACTTTATCAATAACCTAATTCTGGAATTAAGTTAATGCTGAAAGTCCAATTTAAGTAAATCAAGTAAGTTATAAATTTGATTAATTACCCCTTTTGTTAGAAAATTCCTAAGTATTAATTTTAATTAGTAGGTACCACTAATATGGTCACAAATCTCTCCACCAAATTTTTATGCAAACATCATGATGAAGGAAGGTGAGTTTTCCTCTTTCCCAAGCTGAAAACAGAGGCAGGAGGGATTGCTGAGTAAAATTATAGATGGGATTTTTCACTATTCTGGTTGAGCTTCTAGTGTATCCTAAAATATCCTAAAATGACATGGTAATGTAAAATTCAGAGTTTAAAAGTCTGCCTTTTGTTTGCTACTCCAGACAGGACAAATGGGTCAGGATGTTACCCTGTATGTTGGGGGTCCCGGGAGGGGCGCCCAAATTACCAAATAAAAACACAAGATAGGGGAAATTAGACTCGAGTACTCTCTCAAGCTAGCGAGAGGCAGGGTAACTTTAGCTGGGATCTTTTACTCTATGTCTACAGCATCAGGACAGAGAGCGATTAGACAAGTTCTACAGCAACAATAATATTTTATTGAAAACAAACAACACGAAAGACACGACATACACTAACTAACTGAGAAATAGAAACAGAGAGTTTTGGGGGAATGGGTAATACAACACCTGGTCTCATAGTCCTGGAGAGAAACGGAGGTTGCCGGGGAAGAAACTCAGTGCAGTTCGCTGAGGGAAGCTCACTGGGCAAACCGACAGCAAGGCGGGATGGAAGTCCAAAGTAGTCCGAGCAAGTGATCCAGGAAGGGAGGCAGACTCAGTTATTGGAAACTGTGGGGACAGCTCGCCAAACACAGTGGCAGCAAGGCTGGATGGAATTCAGAAGTGATCCGAGGAAGCTCGGAATTGGGGACTTTTTATAGAGTGGATTTTACTTACAGGCCATGCCATGCTCGGTGAGAACAAAGGAAATTTAGAGCGGGACAAAGGCGTTGGAAAAGGTCGAGTTTTACATGATGAGCTTAGCGCTGGATGACAATAATATGGCCAGTATGCAAATGGCCCAACATAAAGGAATGGTTCAGCACTCGGCCGGACATCTTTGTGTAAAGTGGCGCTGAGCAAGGCGGGTTTGCAAGAAGGAATGGTCCCTGAAGCATCGGAGAGGCATTAAGTTGCCTGCCTAAATGAGGTTTGGAATTTACAACCATTAATGCCCGCACCTATTACGTGCTTGTCTGGTGGCTCTTGCAAACACGTGGAGTAGGGTGGCAGAGAAAGGTCAAGTAAAGGCCAAATAAGTTTGATTTCAAGAGATATCTAGTGCTCTCACCAGACGTAGCATAACCGTGGCAACAAGGATACTGTAGTATTTCTTGTAGTTTTTGGGTCTTTCAAAACTAGCCAACTGTTATTTCTGTTGGACTGTTTTCTGGAAACTCCTAGCACTAGCTGGAATATTTTCTTCCCACATTTGAACGGGTTTCTTTTCAACTCTGACAGCTATTGGAACAAAAAAAGTGACCTTATCTCCTCTCCTTTCACTTTGTTAAACAAATATAGAATTATAGTGCTGCAGTGCATCAGTGAAATGACACTTTTGCACTATAGCACTATAATTCAAACAATTTTTTATAAAATCAGAGAAGACAAGTTTTGCCCTTCAGACTATAAGATTACCTGAGCAAACTGCATCTTGTTTTTGGTTTTTAAAAAAATACTTTTGAAGAGCCCTAGTGCATATCCAGCGGACACAGACATTACAATAACCGGTAAAACCCAAGGAACTGTATTGTCAGAATTCATATTTCTTTAGAACAAACCATAGGAGCCCATAACTATATGCTGAATGGGAATCACTAATGTGTTGTGGCACACCATTTGGAAAGCCCTGTTCTACTGCATAGGGACACTGCAAGACTCACCAATTCTAATTCTCACACATAAGCCCACCTATGAAGATGCCTAAAGAGTTTTGGAATATGCTGTTGCTGATGACAAACAGCTCTGTTTATCCATTGGATTGCAAGGAGGTGTATTGAGCTGGTGCCTGGTCTTCTACACACTACATGAGGGTCAAGAAATAGCAGCTCCATCTGGGTTAGAAAAAGATGCCAGTCAGAATCCTGTACAGGAATTACATCTTCATAGGTGGGCTTATGTGTAAGAATTAGAACTGGTCAGTCTTGCAGTGTCCCTATGCAGTAGAGCAGGGCTTTCCAAATGGTGTGCCACAACACATTAGTGTGTTGCCTGAAGTATGTAGGTCTGAGATATGTTGTGTCCCCATACATTCTGTTGTTACAATGTGTCTGTATCTCTTACAAAGGGTAAGTTTAACCTCCAATTTGCCAGTAAAACTGAATTACTGTGTTGTGAAATGATGCATGTCTAAAAAGTGTGTCACCAACATGGGAAGTCTGGAAAGCTCTGCAGTAGGGAAATGAAGAACCTCCTCTGCTTGTTTCCATGCAATGTAGATCTAATAACGGTGTTTGGTGTTTGTTTCTACAAACAAAGAAATGTTCTACTTAGGACTACTTTCATAGTATTGGTTAAAAATTAGTAATTGAGGAATCAGTTTTCCAGGGGACAACATGATGTGGCACTAAGGATGGATTTGAGGTTTCCTCCAGTTGCATTTCCTTTTCTCTGCTCCCAGTAAATGAATGGATACTTACAAGACATGAGTGAGAAGGGGTGCGATTGTCTGCATATTGAGATGCTCTTGCCCTAAGGGCCTGGGGCCCCGGTGGAACTGTGTTTCCCTTGAGGAACTTCCCAAGTAGCCTGGAGTTCCTGGAAATCTGTTCCCACAGGTCGCCCCTATTGTGCCCATTTAACAGAGCCAGACTTCTTTCTACTTCCATCTCTGTCACTAAAATTTCAAAATGACCCCTTAGCATAATGTATTTTGCTTCATAGGCTTAGCAGGAGTACTCAGGATGAGGCTACTGGCTTGCTGTTTTTATTTTCTTACATCTCCTGGGAGCACTCATACACTGGAATGATTTCACATCATATCTGAAGGTAGATTTTCAGCCACCGGGCTGGTAATAATATGGGTAAGAGTGGTTCTATTAACAGCTATGAACTGGACAACACTGACTACTGCCACTGCTACAATCCTTTTTCAAAATCAGAACTCACAGGGGATGTTCACATCTGGTTAGCTGCCAGATGTGTTTTCCCTAGAATTTAATTTCTCTGTTTCTCTTGTCCTAATATGTCACAATGTCAAAGCCTGCAAGCAGAAATAAAAACACAAGATTACCAGAAATCATGAGGGGAGAATGACTCACAACAGTGCACATGCATCGTGTAATCCCTTGTCATTTCGTATCTTTATTTAGCTGTGAAATCTGTGGAACAAGCCATGGCTTGCTTCAAAGATGAAAAGTGATGAATATCATTTTAAATCTTCCTTGATGAGTTGTTGCTTGCTTCTGTCTAAGTCTGGTTGTGAGATGCTAAAGAGAGCACAGCAAAAACAAGGCACGTGTGGATAATTCTCCCAAGAGGACTGCAAAACAATATGCAGCTGGGGAATCTGCTGTTCTGATCGAGGAAGGCATTTCTTGCCAGAGTGGTACTATGAAGCAGTACCAATTACATGTTTACAACTGAACACCATGTGTCTTTCTCAGTCTGAGGCCAGATGTAAAGCAGATAATTTTTTCTAGTGAAAATGTAGCTTTCCCCTCACTTTCCTCTAAAACAGTAGTGAAAATCCCTCAGCATTTCACAGGTTCTGTATTCCAGTGCATAACCTCCAAGATTTCACAGATGACAACTGGGACAGGTATGGCCAAGCAACATCAGAATGTGGTCAAGATGGCAAAAGTAATTAAGAAGGTAGAATACACAAGGTAACAGAGACTGCAACAGTGTGCTTTTCCCCAAAACCTACTGGAAAAGGCAAGATTCTACTTCCTCCTCTTCTTTCCTGTTGCTGAGTTGAACACAAACTTCTTTTTCAACTTTAAATTCACTTTGCACCAACTGAAGTAAGCTGATGACGAAGGAAGAAAGTGGAAAGAGCAAAGAGAAACTAGGATATTTTAAAAGCAGCTGAAACGTGGGATGACAAAGAATTTATCAGGACTGTCCATGCCAAATGAGGACAGCTGGAGAGCACAACAGTGCTCATTGCCCCTCAGCCGACAGGACTTATAATCAGGGTAAAAGGGAGTTATAATCCAGCAACCTCAGGGGGTAGAGCAAAAGTTCTCCATACTTGCATAGGAACAAGAGATTAATTGGTTGGGATATATGCAGCTATGGCCAGTTCTGCCCTACACTGTTATAGTGCTACTATTCCACTTTCAACATCCTGTGGAATCCTGGAGCTTGGAGTTTAGGGAGGAGCATTTAGAATTCTCAGCCAGAGAACTCTTTGGCCTCAGGAAACTACAGACCCCACAACCTCAGACTCCACAACCTCCTGTGGAATATCCTGTGGATATTCCACAAGATGTTGAAAGTAGAAAAATGGCACTATCACAGTGCAGGGCTGAAATGGCCTACGTTAGTCTAACAATTACTTCTTTGTTTATTTATTGGCATGTGGGAATATGTGGTTGTCCAGATGTTGTCAGACAACTGCGCCATTAATTTTTGCTAACAGCTATCATGGCTATGACTATTGATAGTCTAGTATATGGTGGCACACATTGAAAATATTTAAGTATTTACAATGAGAGAAACAGTGTGGTGTAGCAGTTTGAGCACTGGGCCATGACTCAGGAGACCAGGGTTCATATCCTTGTTTGGCCATGGAAAGCTGTTGAGTGGCCTTGAGCAAGTAACACTCTCTCAGCTTCAGAGGAAGGCAACAGCAAATCCCTTCTGAACAAATCTTGCTGAGAAAACTCTGTCATAGATTCACTTTAGGGTTGCCATAATTTCGTAATGACTTGAAGGCACACAACAACAGCAATAAAATTTTCCAATAACTTGCTGTCTCCCTTCGACATTTTTAGGGGAAAAGGAACAGAATAAGGAAGCTGGAGGAGTCCAGACAGAACATACTTAAGCTACATGGAAGCTAAGGACGGAGTCCATAATCTGCTCAGTGGCATACTTCTGTAATCATATCAGATCAAATCAAGCCAAGCCACAGGCCATATTTTTAAGGCACATAAAGTATTCAGCTGAGAATTTCTAAAAGAGTTCTGAGTTCTGCATTAATTATGAGTTCTGTATTGGTGGGACCTGCTTTAGTGCTCTCTGGATGTGACTCTTCCTGCCTCATAATAAAACAGTAAATTCAAAATTCAGTGGAACAATGGTGGCAGACTTAAGTATTTAATACAGGTCCAAGTACATTGAAGTCATGTAAGAAAGTAGGACTGGGTGGAAGGCAAGGAAAGGGATAAAAGAGGAACTGTGTGGAATACGAACTTTCCCTCATTCTACTGTTTAGTTACCTGCAGCCCTGTTTCAGTTTTCTTCTTGGCTGAGTCTTGAGAAAAAAGGGATTGGAGGGAGGAAACTGCAGACAGACAGGTTAGTATTCTCCTTTACATGCTGCTGTTTCCTTTAAAATCAAGTCCCTCCATCCCTTCTTCCTACATGACGATGGCAGAATTGGGTTTACTCTGTCACTCTCTAAGCTTGTTTGGCTGTTAACCCACCCACTGTAAAATAAAGGAAAAAAGGGGGAGGGACTATTAGAGATGTAATTCCCATTTATACATATAGATGAGAATTACATGTACATACATTACATACATATATAACTCATTTCAGATACCTTTCATAAACTAGAGATTCAAACTGGGAAACTGACTAGCCTATATCCTGGCTGTGACCAAGAGATGGACTAGTGAGTAGCTTGTGAGTAGCCTCTGGCTGTCAGTATCAGAGCTTAGAAATAATGTATAAAGAACACCCTGCTATTTTCATTAATGGGGGAGTAGAATAACAAGGAAAAAGAACTTCTTTGGCATATGGAACAGTGAGTCTCAAATCTGTTATTTTGTTGTTCTTCAGTTTCAGATTGGAGCTACTTGAAACCTGGGAAGATTTTGAAGTGAAATGTGTTCTGGTTTGTACTTCTTGAAGGTTTTCCATTGAACAGAAGCTCTGGTATGCAGGCTGCCTATGATTTCTTTAAAATGTAATGAATGTAATAAACCAAATATTTCCAATGCTGATGTTAACAATATTGAATTAAGTTCTAGAGTTCACTAAAGATTAATGCAGTGATTTTTTTAAAAAGCTAACGTTCCAAGCTAATGCTTTAATAGTAATATTCAAATACTGTCTTCAGACATGAGATAGATATATGGATAGTCAGATCTGTAAGGTCATATGCACTCCAAGTATTTACAGATGTTTACAGTAAAGTTTAAAAAGGGTCCTCACATCAACAACTTCGTGTATTTAGGGCTTCTCTATGCAAGTGGGTCCCTTATACTTCCAGGGATTTTTAATTAGATCAAAATACTGCTGTAGGCATCATGTATATGAACAGAGGTTCTTTAGAATATATAAAAAGTACACAGTCATTGATTATATACAATCCTTGTTGTACCCCACCACATGGGTGACTAAGGGTGCACTTGCAATGCCTCCATGCAAAAGTAGGGAACTGTTAGCAAAATTAGGAGGCCTGCAAGAGGGGTAACCTAACAGACACCAATGTTTAAGGGGTCTTGTGTAAAGAAGAACTAGCCAGAGATCCAAAAGTAAGCTAAATCATGTTTTATTAGAGGAATTAATGACACACACACAAGATCTCAAATAGTCACACAATCATACAAGGCTAACTGAAAGAAAATAGAGGAAAGTTTTTAGACAGTGAAATTTTAGGGCATCATGGGTGCTATTTATTAACCTCGAAGAGTAGCAAAGAAGCAGCAGTGTGGCTCAGACTTGTGTCTAAGAACAGTACACAATTGGAAATCAGAATGGCTGTCAGCAATCAATGTACTGTGAGCTAGTGGCTCAAAACTGGGGTTTTTATACACAATTCCTGCCTGGAGGGCATAGGTGTGAATGGCTCTCTGACCAAGTAAACAGTGAGCAGAGTGGACAATGAGCTACGGTAAAGACCTCTTCTTTCTGAAAATGAAACCACTAATTCTCAAAGAAGTCGCCTTAGTCTGCTGCAACGGAAGCTAAAAATGGAGGAGCAATAAAAAACGAAGGTAGCAGCCTCTTTAAGACTGACTGACCTATATTTTAGCATGAGTTTTTGTGGATATCAATCCACTTCCTCAGATGCAATGACTGAGGGGGATTGATACCCCCAAAAGCTCATGCTACAACATAAATCAGTAAGCCTTAAAGGGACTATACTAGCCATTATATGCAGTATTTGCTAGGACCATTAGCTGGCTTGGATTCCCTGTTTGTTTGTTTTTTTAAAAAAACAAGTCTCTAGCCCATCTGGAAGCAGAGATGTTGTTAACTGTTATTAAGTCAACTTTGACTTATGACGACCCTATGAATGAGAAACCTGCAAGTCACTCTATCATCAACCACCCTGCCCTGGTCATGCAAGTTCAGGGGTGTGTCTTTCTTGATTGAGTCTATCCATTTGTAATGTAGTCTTCCTCTTCTCCTACTGCCTCTATCTTAACATTCATTATTGTCTTTTCTAGTGAGTCATGTCTTCTCATGATATAGCCAAAGGACAACAGCCTCAGTTTAGTCATCTTGGCTTCTAGAGAGAGTTCAGGCTTGATTTGCTCTAGGAATCATTAATTTGTCTTTTTGACAGTCAAGGGTATCCATAGAACTCTTCCACATCTCAAAGCAGTTGATTTTCCTCCTATCAGCTTTCTTTGCTGTCCAAGTTTTACAACCATACATAGAAACTGGAAATATGATCTCACAGATAATCCTAACTTTAGTATTCAATGATATATTTCTGCACTTCAGGATCTTGTCTGGTTACTTCATAGCTGCCCTTCCATTCCTAGTCTTCTTCTGATTTTTTGACCACAGCCTCCATTCTGATTATGAACTGAACCAAAGTATGTAAAATCTTGAATTATTTCAATGTCTTTGTTGTCTCCCTTAAGGTTATGCAGATCATTATTTTTGTTTTCTTAATATTCAACTGTTAACCTGCCTTTGTGCTTTCTGCTTTGACTTTCTTCAGCAATTGTTCCATGTCTTTGCTATTTTCTGCTGGTAGTATGGTGTTATTTGCATATCTTAAACTGCTGATGTTCCTTCCTCTAATTTTCATGTCTCCTTCCTCTGAGTCTAATCATGTTTTATGTTTGATATGTTCAGCACACAAGTTAAACAGATAGGGTGATAGAATGCAGCCTTGCCAGACCCTCTTCTCAACTGGAAACCATTCCATTTCTCCACATTCTGTCCTGACAGTAGCCTCTTGTCCTGCATACAGGTTACACATCAAGATAACCAAGCAAACCCATTTCTTTAAGAATGATCCATAGTTTTTAATGATCTGCATAATCAAAGGCTTTGCTATAATCTATAAAGCACAATCTGATTGTCTTCCAGAATTCCTTGATATGCTCCATTATCCAATGTATGTTTGCAATATGTTACCTAGTGCCTCCTCCTTTTCCTGAACCCAGCTTGAGCACTTGGCATTTCCTGCTCCAAACATAGTAGACGTCCTTGTTGTAGAATTTTGAGTATGACTTTGCTTCCATGAGAAAGTAAATGCAGTGATCCTTTGGTTACTGAAATCCCTGCTGTCTTCTTGTTTGGGGGATGGGAATGTATATTGAGCATTTCCAACCTGTCTGCCATTCAATATCCCAAAACAATACAGACAGGCCAGAAATAGCCAGATCACCGCTTTAGGAGACCTCTCTGCAAACACCCTCATTA
Source organism: Ctenosaura bakeri (assembly GCA_948474755.1). Taxonomy (NCBI): domain Eukaryota; kingdom Metazoa; phylum Chordata; class Lepidosauria; order Squamata; family Iguanidae; genus Ctenosaura; species Ctenosaura bakeri. Next base: position 54,958 of record CAOLHI010002077.1, read on the forward strand.
TGTTATTTCATTATTTCTATATTGGCCATCAGATTATGTCCATGTATACAGTCACTTCTTGGGTTGCTAGAAGAATGTGCTTGAGATGAAAAAACTTTTGGTCTCACAAAATTCAGCCAATTGGTCTCCTGTTTCATTTCTTGATCCTAGACCAAATTTTCCTACAAACTAATTCTGCTGTTTCTTACTTTTTCATTCCAATTGCCTATGATTAAAAACAAGTCTCGTTTGGGTGTGTGATCTGTTTCCTACTGACTCCTGCATAGAATCTTTCAATTTCTTCTTCTTCTGCCTCTGTAGCTGGAGCATAAACTTGGATGTTTTTTCCTGAAATCTTATTGACATAATTTGGTCAGACTTTGCATTGTATCCTTTGACTGCTTTTGCTCTATCTCTCCTCACTACAAATGCCACTTCATTTTCTTCTTAGATGTTCATTTCCTGAGTAAAACACTATTTAATTATTTGACTCAAAATGTCCAGTTCATGTCCATTTCAGCTTGCTCATCTTAGCAAACGAGGCTGCTGGCTATTCCTACCTTCCTGCAGCCAGCACATCTTTGAATTAGTATTGTGTTGTTCCATTCCCTATTTCAATGTATTCTATAGAAAGGAAACAGAACAACAGCTATGAGGTGTTAGGAATGTAGGATGAAAGAATATAATAATAGGAAGGTGGTGTTAAAGGGAAAACAGGTCTGCCACAGTGGATTGTTACTTGCTTTGCGTGTGTATCCTTACCCAAAGGGAAATTGACTTTTCAGAGACTAAATCATCTTAATATTCTGCAGGAAAAATGACAAAATAATCTTATGATAGGTTGTTATGGCTTTGAGGCCATATGATTGTGGAAACAGAGGTACCACGGTTTGGCTCAGATTTATCAGTCATGCAAGATGAGATGGTAGATTCCATAGAACCTACCATTTAGTTCCTGTTCTAGACAAAACATCCAGGAAATGGTCAGGGATGCCAACTTTTCAGGAAGCCAAGAGCACCAAATTCAGCAGATGCAAAGACTGGATGGGAACAATGCTATAGGTCACTCCAGGCAAAACATCTGTGTTCTGCAAAATAGAACATTAACATTTCAGACAGCCATAACCACCAAATTCGCCAGTTTTAGAAGAATAAATGGGAATGATGTGACAAGCCATAAAAATTTTAATAAGAATCAGAGCCAAACTGTATTCTAGAATGTGGGTGAAAATGCCAACTTTCCCAGAAATCTTGTCTGGATGAACACAAGGAAGTGGTTCCTGTGAAATTTTTGTGGCTTTTTGCATCACACCCACCTAAAGTTGTGTGTGTATGGGGACCTTATGCCTTGGCCAGGTTAACAGAATAGTTCCTTCTACTTCCTGTCCCTTATACTGCATTTTTTTCTGTTTGGTCCCAGAAACAAATGACAGACTGAACTTTAAAAATAACCATCCCGTGTCTGGAATTTTTTTAAAACTTTCATCTCCTTTCAAAAATATTCATATTCACCTTGGAACTCTGTTCTAAAAGATAAATAGATGACTGTTTGAAATGCTCAAACACTATGGTAACCAGTTTTAGCAAAAAGCTCATGAGAATTCTAATAATTCCATATTTAGGACAGTGTACAGAAAAAGACATGGGAGTGTAATATAGACTTGTAATGAAAAAAGCATTGTTCAGTAATTTACAATGCATTCAATAATATATTAAGGACAGTAATAAGTAGAAGCATTTGTGGAAGTAATAATGATGCGAAGCTTTTTGTCACTTTCTCTTTATTCATTTAAACTACCTTTTAAAATGAGTGGTCTATTGCTGAGTTTATTCCAATTAATTAACTGTGAATATTTTAAATATTTCCCAGGTCTGCAGACAGCTGCAAAGCTTTCTCACTAAGTTTATATTCTGGCTTCTTTTTTCTGACATTTTTACATGATAACCCCAAATTAAAGAAGTTATAATGTCAACATATTAAATGAGCATGCAGATTTACAAATCTTGGTATGGTCTTGTCCACAAGGTATCATTAACAGCACAGTCTTATATGTCTATTCAGATGCAAGTTCAACCCTGTTCCATGGAGCTTACTCACACACATGTGCATATGTTGTGTGCCTTCAAGTTGTTTCCAACTTATGGCATCCCTGAGGCAAACCTATCACAGGGTTTTCTGGGGCTGAGAATGTGTGATGTGCCCAACATGGCCAAGAAGGAATCAAACCCTGGTCTCTAAGGTCATAGTCCAGCACTCAAACCACTACACCACAGTGGCTATAATTGCACATATATTTCCCACAAAAGTGGCTAAAGAATTGTAACCTAAAGGCTTTTTCTTTTCCTTGACATGAAAGAGGGATTTGTTCTGGTGAATAAGATTGCTGTCCTGTTTTATAGTATCACGAAGAAACAAAAAGAGAGATGGAAGCATAGTAATGTTAAAATATCTTTAAAATCAGAAATAATAATCATAGGAAAGATTGTGTTCCTAAGCATACTTAACTAGAACTAAATGTCACTCAGTTTATTTATTCCTGAGTAAACATGTTTAGGATCCTAGTGACGGTAGAGAGTAACTCTCATTGAACATATCAAAACCTCCAAGTAAACATGCGTAGGCTTATTCTGCAAAAAAAATTGATTGATCTGTGACTCAGTCTTCTATCTCAGTGTATACAGGGGATTTGTTTCTTTTTGATTTTTTTAAAATTTCATGGACACTGGTCAAACGTATAAGTAGCCAGATTTATTTTCTGCTTGCTAATTGTCTCCTGGGTAATTACCCAATGCTAACTGCTTCTTGCCTCATTGGTGTTTGCCTTTGTCAAAAGCCATGTGAATTATTTTAAAAAGAATCTTATAGCCTGGATTATACACTAGACCAATGTACATTTATGTTTTCAAACAATTACTCTTCACAGCATTCAGAATGTTTTATGGCTATCTGTCTGAAATAAATACAATGAAGCAGAACTGAACCACTAACAGGGCAATGCTTTGGTCCAGGAGAGACTACAAGACTTATAGAATATAACAATTTTTCTTAGGGGCCTTCCAATGACACATTTCTATGAGCTCGGGGAGGGGGATCTTGGGGTTGTGCCAGAGGGCAGGGAAGGTGGGGTTGCGCAATCACAGCTCTGTCCCTGCCAAAAAGCATGATTTATGCCAATTCTGGAACTGATCTAACTTGCAGTGAGCGGGTTGAGGGCACAAAAGAAAGCCTTCACATGAAGGGAAAATAGACATAACATTCTTGCTCTGTTTTCTAACTTTTACTCTGTTAGCAAGCATCCAGATCTCTGAATACACTGGAAGATCCAATATCATTTGTGTACATAGGATTGTGCCATTAGTTGCCCTTAATATCCCACCTACTTTCCTAAGTGAGGTTTGGCTTCACTGTAATTTCTGAATTTTTAGCTGCTTTTAAAAAACAGAAAGACTTGTGAGTTTTGAGTTGACTGGTTTCATCCATAGGTTTCTAATTCTTCTCCAAAGAACACTCATGTAACTGACCCCAAATCTGAAACAACCTGAAGTAGTGTAGCAGTTGAGAAGCTAACAGTGTGACCCTAACCCTTGGATTTGCTGACTGAAAGAGGTCAGAGTGAGATGGAAACGTCCCTTTGCCAGCAGAGCAGAACTCCCACCAGTGCAGCTTATCTGTAGCAGAGCCATGAAGATACCCACCGGGAGGTAGTGTTACCCCAAAACGTAGGTGCCACAAGGGCCACCCCTGCAATGCCAAATACCTCCTTGAAAAAATGGGGAGTTAATTAGCTCAAAATCAGGAGGCTGTAAGAGGGGGGCAACTTGGCGAGATCTTTCCTACCAGTGTTTACGAGCACACGCAGGAAAAGAACCAAGCAAAGATTCAAAAGTAAGCTAAAAATTTGTTTTATTGAGGGGAATTCACTCATGCATGCACACAAGATACATACAATCACACATTTACACAAGGGCTAACTGAAAGAGAAGTGGAGGAAAAATTATAGAGAGGCTGAGGGGTTTGGGAGATTTATAATTACCGGTCCAGAAGTGTAGTAAAGAGCAGAAATGCATTTTGGCTTAGATAGGACCTAAGGGCAGTTCTCACTCAAGAGCCAGACAGATAGACTGATGGGTAGACCTTTGAGAGACTGCACTGGGCATCCTGAAATCAGGGGTATTTGTACCCTGAAAATGGCTTGTGGCTGTGAAGGTTCCAGATGTGAGAGAAAGGGAACCTGTTGTGGACAATGGGTCTTTTGCCTGTTGATGGGCTTAGTGCTTTGATTGACAAAGACATGATGAGTGTTGTAATAGCTGTCTATTGTGGGTGCTGCAAGGAAAGAGGAAAGAATCCAGGTGTACAAAGGATGGATATCTGTCAATCAGTGTCCTGGTGGGCTCCTCACAGTTGGATTCCCTGGGAAATTCCAGCTTCTATTTAAGCCTATTATCCACAGGAATGGTGTGTATTTGCCTGACAAATAACTCATTCTTACCTGGAAGAAGTTTCGAGTTGACCTATCCTTCTCACATTTACAGTCAAATTTTTTCCTCGCTCAGTTTGACCTCTCCATCACCTCGCAGGCTTGAATTTGATATCAGAGCCAATAAAATATGTTGCCAATTACATATGATGCCAATTAGGTATGGTGCCCATCCAAACAATACTAATACCAGGGACCCCCAAAGCAGGGCCTTACAGTAGAGAGAGGTGATTCTCCTACTGGCAGAATTTCTGCTGGTTGTAGCAACCATAAGCTCCTAAGACTGTGGGTAGAGCTAAGCATTCACTGTATCCAGCTTTCTTTTCCATTTACCAGACAAGCTCCAGGGTCACCCCTTCTGCAGCAGTTGGGTCTGATGGGAAAGAAATTTCCAAAACCCCAACATTTATTTTCACTGGGGAAAAACAAGTCACTTCCCACATAGTGTGAGTGTGCTGCCTGGAGTTTGGAAGTAGTGGTACATTTGCCACTTTACTCCCTGCCTCTCAGTCTAATTAGGATTGTTCTATGAGCAATGATGAACCACGAGGCCCTTGCCTTATTTAGAAAATGTAATAATCTGTTTTCTAATCAAAAAAAAGAATTCTTCTTAGTGCTGCTATAGGAACAAAAGGCATAATAATACAATCTAGTTAATGGGATCCTTTTTTCCAAGAATTATAATACAATGTATGTGAAATGTTTTGAAATTCAAAAGCAATATATAAATGTTCAAGTAATACCTACTACTATAAAAACAGTTTCTTTTTTTCTAAGAATATATGGGGCAATGTTGGTTTCTTTTTCTGCTCTAATTATGTACAGCAATAATACCAGCTCCCTGCACATTTAACTGGAATTGCAGCAGAATTGCAGCTTGACACAATTCATATAGCAGGATGGTGTAGCAAAATCTTGAGACTGTAGGGCAATTGTGGCCATTTCCGCACTAGACTGTTAATAGCGCTATGATTCCACTTTCAATATCCAGCTGGCCCCTCCCGAAACTGCAAACCCCAGGATTCCATAGGATATTGAAAGTGGAATCATAGCACTATTAACAGTCTAGTGCAGAAATGGCTGAAATCATTCCAGACTACAGCTAGGAGACACAGGTTTTGAATGCTCCTTTGTGTTGTTGTTGGTGGTGGTCGTGGTGGTAGATTAGGGGGACGAGGAAGAAGGGGGTGTCTAGCCCAGTCAAGTGCTTGCCAGTGCTCATTTTTCCACTTGCTGCACATTCGTAGTTAGTTTCTCACTCACAACACAAGTGTGAATGAGGAACGACGCAAGTCTTCTTGCACAGCTGATAGACAAAGGTATCTCATGACAAAAAAAAAGGCTAGGATAGGTTTCAGTTTGGCTGCTTGCTCAGTCTTAAAGTCGGTTACTCTGGTTGCAAAACTAGAGTAATGATTAGAAATTAGGACATCAGTCAAGGGAGTTTCACAGCTGTAATCCTGACAGGAAATCATCATAATAGCTATTCTTTTTCTTTTAACCTCAACATGATTTATCTGAGTTGCTTTAGAATAAGTTGTTCAGTTGTGAAAACAGGCATTAAAACTGCATTCGTATAGCATTAAAAAGTCCAGTGATATGTATTTTTCTTCTGTATTATCAAAAGTTTGGTCACATTTTTTCAGGTGTGCTGGTTTCAGGCGTTTCAGATGTTGTGTCCCTACTGAAAAGCTTAAGTGTGCAAGGACACACACATGCTGTCACATATAATTGGATAAATAATTCCTCAATGTCAAAGACCTGGGCTTTCATCACACCCACAGGCTGGGTCAAAAAACTTTGCTTTTGCTTCCTACAAACTCATCTGTGCACTATAGAACACTTGGTTTCTGAGTAGTAATGTTAAGCATCAGGCATTTAAGCTTTGTGTACTGCTTTTGCTTCCCTGGTATCCCTGGGGGTTTACCACTTGCATTCTTTAGATTCCTCATTTCCTGAGGAGCAAATGGAGACGGGTCCATAGATTTCAATAACACTGGCCTTTGCATAGTATTGTGTTGCTAGCTAAATTTCAATAACAATGGTTGGCATCCTGTTAGTGAATTGTTATAGCATAAATTGGACTTAAATAATTGCAACTGACTTTTATAGTCATTGCACAGGATAGAATTCTGTTCTAGTTATCCAATAACCAAGCTGCCCCTCCCCAGAAAATCATCTAGTAAGCTGTGCATTCCCTCCCCTCCCACATACATTTCTGTGTTGTTGGAGAACAGGGGGATGAACAAAGACCTTTCCAGCTGTTTTTCTGCAGCTGGACACACTGCAAGTAGAACATCTATAGAGTGCTTGCATGGAACCCTGGTGGTCTCTGTAGATGCCTGTAGCAGCACATCCAGCTACAGGAAAATAACTGGATGTGTCTCCATCCATCTCCCTGTTCTCTGACAATACTGAAATAGCCATGTTGGGGAAATGAACTGCTGACAAGGTGAGTTTGCAGGAAAAAGTACTGGAAGACATACTACAGAGTATATCTACATGAAACATGTCTCCCAAAGCAGGATCTTGGCCACTGCATCAAGCACATTGTCCTATTTTCTAATGTTATATGCTTAGCTGTTTTTCACTTTACTATGATGAATCCTCTAGAAACCTTGTGTTTCGAGACAGCATAGAAGACCAATCTGCCTTCACTTTCCTATATGTACCTGGGGCCCTTTCACACTTTATGATTATGGCGCTAGGATTCTGCTTTAACTGCCATGGTTCCAGCCCAAGATTTGCAATTTAGGGAAGGACATTTGGTATTCTCACCTAGGAGCTCCTCTCGCGCCTCACCCACATACACAACCCATGATGCAGCCATGGCAGTTCAAGTGGAATCATAGTGACATAACTGTGTAGTGTGAAAGAGTCTGAGTGATGGAAAACCTCTTTGGACCTAACTGAAGAATGTCAGACCAAACATTCTGTCTTCAGTGATCCTCGTGCCCAGAATATTTGAAACTGTCATGATACAGACTCCTTCCTTACAAAGTGGCACAATGCAGGCATAAGAAAAAGGGCCCTGAATATGAGAGAATCTTTCTGGTTAACTATTTGTTCTCTAACAAGACAACTGTTTTCCATATCTTGGTCTGATGAAATTGTTACCTCACTGGTAAACCCTGTTGTGGGGTCTACAATTTTGATATTAAAATATGATTCAATTTGCCTGAGAGGTCACTCGGATGAGCACGTAGGCAGCAACGGTCGAATGATCGAGAACCAGGTCAGGCCAGTACAATCCTCCGTCACATAGCCCCAGGAGGCCTCAAGCTGTGCAAGCCCACAGTAGACAAAAGGTCCTCAGCCACTGATGAGCCAACTTGAGGGGATTAGTGTGCTTTCCCCAAGTTGAGCAATGATAGCAATAAAATCCTATCAGGCAAGGACCATGTTACTGCGATGGATATGCCTGAACCCGGGGTCTACAATTTAATATAAATTGGCTATTAAAAATATAGCCCTCCACGTGCTTGAGTGGCCCCTGGATGAGCATGCACATGAGCACGGCCGAACGGCTGAAAAATACAAGAAAAATCCTGGCCAGGCCAGTAACTTTCTGTCATGCAGCTTCAGGAGACCTGGAGGCAAGTACACATCAAAACTCAATCAAGTATGCACCAAGCACACAAAAGATTCTCGGCCCCGAACAGTCAGCTTGATAGGATCAGCGCTTCTGACAACTGTCAAGCGTTCCCCATTTGCATACTGTCAGTGATATTGACAACCCAGACGAAAACCCATCAAGTCAAGCACTGACCTTTTGGAGGCTTTGTCTCCGCTTGAGAATCTATTTTTCTCCCTGGGAAAGGGCTAGCCTCCAGGTAAATTTTCCCCTATAAAAAACCCCTGATTTTGAGCACCAAGGATCGCTGTCAGCTTCCTCCCCGTCCTGCTGCCGCTCTGCTGGCTGAAGCCTTCCCCTCAGCCTCCACATGCTGAGATTCACCACTCCCGACTCTCTGGCTCTATTTCGGCTTCCTGGACTACAGGATCAGGTGTTGTATTCCCCCAATATCCTTCTTTAAATCTCCTATCAATTTTCCTCCCTTTATTTTTCTTAGGTCTGTGTGAGTGGGTGTGTAAGTGCACAGTGACTGAGGTTTTAAATAAAGAAAATAATTATAAACTTATTTTGTCTGGGTCTTGACTCGGCCTGACCCCGTAAAAGCTGGGTACAAGGTCTCGCTAGGTTACCCTACCTCTCTGGTGTGCTGGGCGAGTGCTTGGTGTAACTTGGAAATCCCCTTAAAATCGGGGTAAGACTAGGTGCCCTTTGAGGGATCCCACGGAACTTGGGCAGTGACCAGGACCCCCGGAAACTCTGGTAGAGACTGGGACCTCTGGAGACTCGGGCAACATATCTGGTGACCGGGACCTCTCTAAACTCAATTAATTTGGTGAACTCAAAATAACTAATCTGGTGACAGAGACCTCCCTGAAGTCAAAATAACTAATTCAGTGACTGGGACCCCCAGGACCCCCCAAAAATTAGGGTAACAACCATCTACATAAATTCACACCACAACCCAAAGTAACTGAAGATCCTGAAACTTTGTCAACACCTTGTGATCTCATCATGCAAAAGGAGTTGCCATTATGGCACTTCTTTTCTGTTGCAACCCCCGTTGTTCTCCCCGGGAAAGGATTAGCCCTCCAGGTACCTTTTCCCCTACAAACAGTCCCAGTTTTTGAGAGTTTCTTTGGATCACTCCCAGTCATACCAGCAGACCGTTTCTCTGTCCGTCGAGTAATCCCCTCAGCCCTCTCCATGCTGAGCTCCACTTCTTCACTGTTTTTCCCAGACCAAGGACTTCACGAAAAGGTACTATATTACCCCAGCTATAATCCCTTCAATATTTCCCCTATCCAGTTTCCTCTCTTTCGCTTAATAGGTCTTGAGTGAGTGTGTGAGCAATTGCGTTGGTGTGTGAGACTTTCATTCAATAAAATAATTCATTAGACATCTTTGTTTGGTTTATGGCTTGGCCTGACTCAGTAAAAACTGGGTAAAAAGACCCCGCTAGGTTACCCTGCCTCTCGCATTGCTATTGCTCGTGCTCTGGCTAGTTTCCAGTCCTTATCACGTGGAGCACATTAAGTCATCCCCCAAGGGACCCCAGAAATCAAGGTAACAATATTTTGAGAATTTCTTTAGTATCCAGGAATGAAAAAGGCATCTTGTATACTGATTTATCACCCAGTCAGCCAGATATATATGGGAACTGGTTCCATAAACCACAGATTTGTTTTGTCACTTAGTCCATGTGTCAAGTGGGACTGTTTGAAATAGTAGCTGTTCAGCTCCTAGCCCATCACAATGCCTCTGGATGAACCTGTGAGAAGAAGGTGAAGTGGGAGGCTGGCGGCTGCAGCAGTGAATATATGGTGTGTGTGTGGGGGGTTTTTTGTGCACGAAGGGACAAGTTGATAAGCATAGGGTCACCCAGCCAAAGAGTCAGCTCTGCTATACTCTAAAGCAGTGCTCCTCAGGCTATCCGATAGGCCACAAAAGTATTTTCTCCCAATGCTCCTGGGACTGGTACCATATTTGTGTCACATTATTATCACAGTCATATAATTTCTGGAACCTACATCTTGTGGACAAACACTGACCTGAGAATCATAGTTCCAGCAAATTTCCAGGGTATCAACACTGGATCTATCAATGCTGGTAGAAAGGGCCCAAGACACTTGAATGCTTAAAGCAGAAAAGCTGACTCTGCTCCCACTCCTTTGGTGATGTTGTTGCCCTTTCCTTGAAGTGATTTCCGACTTGTAGCAATCCTAATGTGACACTTCCATGGGGTTTTCTTGGCAAGGTTTTGTTCAGGGGGGTTGCTTTTGCCTTCCTCTCAGGCTGAGAGAATGTGAGGTGACCAAGGTCACCCAGCGGGTTTCCATGACTAAGCAGCGATCTGAACCTGGGCCATTTCCGCACTAGCCTGTTATAGCGCGATGATTCCACTTTCAACCTCCTCTGGAATCCTGGGGTGTGCAGTTTCGGGAGGGGCCAGCTGGCCCCTCCCGAAACTGCAAACCCCAGGATTCCAGAGGAGGCTGAAAGTGGAATCATCGCGCTATAACAGGCTAGTGCGGAAATGGCCCTGGCCTCCAGACTCATAGTTCAGCTCTCAATCCACTACACCAGTTGGGCTCCATCTTGGTGACAAACACATGATAAGCAATGATATATTTGCCACCTTTCCACGGGAGCCACCAACCTGCTGGGTGCTCTTTGCACCTCCTTCCAAGTAGACACCTGAAATGCGCATTTATTTTAAGCCGACAAACCTTTAAATAAAATAAATGCGCGTTTATTTCAGGCCGGCAAACCTTTCCTATGAAGGGGCCTATCACCACACCAGGGGTCATTCCGGATTCTCTTGAGAGCCCAGTTCTCCTTGGAAAGCGCGTCCCAAGAGCCTATCTCTTTTTTAAAAAAAAAGTCTCAGGGACTTCAACAAGACTACTCTCGAGCAAGGCTGCCGCTCTCTTCCCGATGCAACTCGGCAGCGAGTGCCAAAGACCACAAAGGGCTTCCTTCCGAGTAAGCCCACCTCAGCCGGAGCACCGTCGGTACTGACGCTTCCGGGCATTCCCCTCCCTCCCTTGCTTCTCCCTGCAGGCGTTTACATCCCACCTAAGCAGGCCGAGAGCCGCCGCCGCCGCCGAGCAAGAAGCGAGCCGAGCCGGAGCGCGCGCTCAAGGGGGGCGCGTGCGCGGCGGCAGGAAGAGCAGCTGCAGCAGATGCCGCGCGCGCCAGGCGGCAGGAGAAGCGCCTGCAGAGAGAGAGAGAGAGAGAGAGAGGGGAGTGAGCCCTGCGGGCGGGAGTACCGGCGGGGAGACGAACGGGCTCTGCCCAGGTGAGTCCTCTCATTCGGATTCAGCTCTGGGGCTGAGTAGGGCGCCGGGATGCGCGAGCTGCCGGTGGAGGTGGGGGGCCTTCAGGAAGGGTGTGTGCTGTTTTGGTGGTAAAAGGGGCGGCGGCGGCGGCGGCAGAAGAAGAAGAAGAATTGGGACTCTGCGAAAGCCGGCAACGACGCAGCCCCCTCGTGAGGCAACGCTTTCCCCTCAGGTGGGGTCGTCAAGAGAGCGAAAGGCGCGAGGAAGCCCCGCGTAACTCCTGGGGACTTGCTCCGGAGCCCGCGCCCTCGGGGTTCCTTCTTGGCGAGGCAGAGAGAAGGGCTCAGGCAAGCCGAGCGGCTCTTTGCCCTTCGAAACCTGGAAGGGGTGGACGGCCGGGGTTTTTGAAGCCGTTCTGTTCCCCCTCCCGCCTTTTCAGAGAGCCCCTCTCTTCGGTTTACCTGAGCGAGAAGGAGGGCCCCGGGGAGCTTCGCGCTGGTGCCCTGTCCTGCTGTCTGCTGGCACAAAACCAGTGCGTTTTGTGGGGGGCTTTACTCGCGTGGCAGTTTCCGCACTAGAGTGTTGTAGCGCTGTGATTCCACGTTCAACATCCTATGGAATCCTGGGGTTTGCAGTTTAGGGAGGGGCCATGTAGCCCCTCCCTAAACTGCAAACCCCAAGATTCCATAGGATGTTGCAAGTGGAAAAATAACGCTATAACAGTCTAGTGCGGAAATGGCCTATGTGTGTTTGAAGAGGTGGCGTCAAAAGTACCAAGGAAAAAGCATAGCGCTGGAACTTGCCCCTCATTGAACCTCATCGTTTAAGGCGGCCCTGGGTCCACTGTTTCAAGGTCTTTTAGGAGATGTACCTGTTTGAAGCTGTTCTTTATTTGAAGTGCTGAGTCCAGTCCCCAAGGAAGGAAAACAAAGCAAGGGAAGACTTGAAGTTGCTCATCAACACTTAGCACCTGAGGATGGAGCATGCATACAGATCATCAGGCTGCAGTCTTGTCCACCCTGGGGAGAAATGGGTTGTATTTCTGTGATTAAAGTGTGCTGGTTATATCAATGTGTAAAGCTTCTGGGGATAGTGATCTACCATCATTAGTTCCAAAAAGTGAAGCATAGGGAACCTTGGGAAGTATCTGCTGCTCTCCATTATTTCAAGGCAGTGATGCACGGGTAGTGTTAGTTCAAAGTAGATTTGAAGTTGTTGTCTGGTCTAAAATGGTTTTTGGGACCCTCCCCCTCACACTATCATTTGGCTCTGATCAGGAGGAAAAGGGCGAAGGGAAAAAATAAGATAATCTATTTTCCTTTTCATGCCTTCTGAATCTCTACCTGTAATAGGCCTGGACTTCATGATTTTGGAAACAAAATTACTTTGCTTATGTTTGTGCTTAGGTCAGCTTATGTAGACAAACATGTATTTGTGCTTACACACATTGGCTGTTGTTACATGCCTTCAAATCGTTTCACTTACTGTGACCCTAAAGCAAACTTATCATGTGATTTTCTGGCAAGATTTGCTCATAGGTGGTTTGCTATTGCCTTTGAGGATGAGAGAGTGTGACTTCCCAAGGTGGCACAGTGGGTCTCCATGGCCAAACAGGGATTTGGATGCTAGTCTCCCAGACCATATACCATGGTGGCTCTTAAAGAACTGCTGACTACTGTAATTTTTTATATGTCTAATACAAGGGAGGTTCATCCCCACAGTTTTTTTCCAGATTTTTTTCTGTTTTTACTTGTATACCTACCTGTGGTCTACCTTGTCTAGGCTTATGATTTGTTCCTAGGTAAAGATACTAACTTGAATGTATTCCCTTGGAAAAGGAACAGTTGGCTCTCTGGCCCTCCTTTTTGCAGCAGTGAAAACTATTTGAGCCTGATTGTTGACAAGAACTCTCCGGGACCTAAAAAAAAGCTTGAAGCACTACCTTTTATACAATGCAGTATAGCTTAAATGCTACACTGTAAAATTTCTGTTCTAATTAGTGATGCAAGGAATTGAACCTGGGGACTTACACATGCAAATCATGTGCTCTGTCACTGAACCATGGACTCTTTTAGATGCAGTGTTCAGGCTGGTGTATAATAAAAAACACAGACCCTCTTCACATAGCTTTAAATTAGACTTTGAAATACTTATCTTTTAGCTAATTGTCTAAAAGAGTTAAAAGTAGATATACAATGTAATTCTAGATCCCACATCCTTGTTAAATACATATTTATTGGAGAGTTCTTCCATTCTTATTTGGTCCATATCTTATTTTCCCCCCAGGTTATTCAAATTGATATAGTCCTGGAAACACAGACTGAAGTCTCTCATCTATGCATAAAGTGTGGGGACAGTCTGTACTTCTGCTACTGCCTACCTATTCCTATTGTATTGACAAAAGTCTTTTAGTAAGCACGTTACTAATGGGTAAGTGGTGACGTAAACCTCTACTCTGTAAGCCCTATTTTGTTCTTTTTTTTTTTAAATATCATATAAAAATGAGGTGGTGCTTACCATACGTTTAGAATGTAGTCCACCCACCTCAAATTATTATCCGACTTTAATGCCATCTCTGCTTTTGAATGTTAAGTTCTGTTTACCTGGAATTAGCACACCAATCAAATGGGCAATCCAATGTTGTCAGCTGCCACCTGTTCAGCCACTGTCAGATATTCAGTGATGCTAAAAATGCCACAATGTTGGTGACAGTTTAAATCTTTAATTTCATTATGATGTCATCTTTTGGCAAGGGCAGGATAAAGGCTGTTCGACTGCTAGCTCAGTAACAGGATATCTGCTATAACTCAAGAGAAGCAGCAACTGCCATTGATGTAATAGTATATTATTGCAGCAATGATAATATAAATTGCAACATTAATTCATCACACATTTAATAAAAATCATTCTTTCTTGACGGTATTAAAAAATAATTAATGAACTATAGGCAAATAAAATATCTTCTTTTCTAGTAAAGTATGTTAAAAATACATGATCAAAATTTTCTTTATTAGTCAGTTGACCAAATCTCTTTTGACTGGTAAAACGCCCAGCCTTGTTTTTGTCTCTTTTCATCAATCAGATGTAGGAAGCTCAAGAGATCCACACAACTGTTTCGTGATGCATTATTTAAATACAAAGTGAAACATGAAGTGGGGTCCTCAAATTGAAGTTTAAACTGGGGATAATAAAGGCATAGTAAGGAAGGGATATAATTCTTTACTTAAATTTTATTTGAGAAGATGGTACACTTGGGGATAAGAGTGCAAAATTTATATTTTTGCACAGAAAACTGTGTTTTCTGCACATGAAACAACATTTTGTATACAGACTATAATATTTCCATTTGTTTCCTGTGCAGAGAGTACTTTCTTCTGAGCAAAACACCACGTGTACAGTTTGTGCAGAATAAACCTGAACTTACAAGGATCCTCATCAGTCTAGGATTCTCCTCATCCGGGATTCTGAAAGCTTGAGAAACACATTTCACTAGTTCGCAAGAGTTACTATCCACACAGGGCTTTGGGGATGGGTGTGGATGGGTATCATGCATACCTGTTTTCAACAAAAAAGAAAGAGCATTCCTACTGTCACCCAGAAGACAGGTAGCTAAGAGTCCCCCTGGAAGTGGCATAACTGCTGGTGGAGATACACTTGCAGGATGACCTTGGTAATAGATTGGCCAGTGCCCTGACAATGTAGGGTATGTATGTACTGAGGGGGTGCATGAGCAAATGGAATGTATCATTGCTGGGTTGCAAGATCCCATGTCTAAAGCCCCAGCATCCAGCCCCCGTACGAAAAAAGCAAGACTCAGTGGCCCTGGGGTAGTTATTTCACTCCTGCTAACTATGTCTGTGAAAGATCAAGCTGCCTCTCGTATCCCTTTCTATTACAAAAACAGCAGGGCAGTAGATGTGATAGCTGCTTCTGCAGGATAGTCTTCCTCCTCTTCACCACAAATGAGTGGTAGAATGGTTCTGTCATCTGGGCTGAAAGAAAATAAAAAGCAACATCCCTTTCCTGGAGTTTTTCCTTCTGCCCTGTAGATGTATACATTTGTACATTCCTGGGAAATGAATTGAACACCTTCCTTCCATTTGCACTATTGTTTTTTTTTAAATTTGCGGGAATGGTATTACGTTGCTTAATAACATTTCATGTCTTGCTGCCTGGTGCTCTCATGGGGAGTGCTTTATAAATAATAACTGACTTTATTCCAATTAGCAAAATTATAATCCAAACATTTTGGTAGCTGGCTGAAATGCAAACCAGCTGCCAGCTTGAAGATGGGCAAATCTTGCTTCTGGAGTTAATTTTAGGATTATCACTCTTTTGATGCTTTCACTGTGCTTTAATAAGCCAATTATGGTTCAGCTTATCATTTACAGAGAGGCTTCCTGTTGCACAACTTCAGATGTTTTGAAAATATCACTGAACTCCAGTCACTGTATTAATTCTCCTGTCAGGACCTGTACTAACTCTTGACCTGAGAGACTGTCACATGCCCATGGTTTCTGGTCTTCCTATTTGTTCTTTTGTTGAAAACAAAACACCCCAACCTTCAACAAGTCCCCAGGGCAGCTTACAAAAAGTGACAATAAAATAAATTAAAGCAAGAAAATCAGAACACCGTAATACTGAAATAGGATAAACGCAGTGCTACCATACATCCAGATCCCTAAAATTTTCCTTATAAGGCTAAATTTGTTCCCTTCCCCTATGGAATAAGTAGTTATTTCATGAGTTTTGGCAGATCTCGGAATCAGTTTGTTAGCTGAAGATGCATTTATTATTTGTCTGTCTTAATTTGTTTGTTGCTGCTTTATACTAAAATGACAGAAAATTCTCATGATGATGATGATGATGATAATAAATAATGAGTTTCAAACTCACAGTTCTTCACATTGTAGACCTGACAGTGTTACAAATTTTCTGATAGTTATTCTTCCCACTTTAATTAAAGCAATTCACCTTTTGTATTTACGCTTCTTATTGCTTTGCTAGAGGATTGCCACAAAGTACTTCAACTGTCTAGCCTTTGACTGACTGACAGACTTTCTTTCCCACCCATTGAATTAGTTGTCACCATGCATCACTTAGTACTACCTATAGTTGGTGTAGTTTATAGTACAGATAGGAACCATGGAGGCTTGTTTGAAATTCCTACTCAGCTATGAATCTGAGCTGGGGAATTAGAATAAAGAGCAAGCATATGTGTTGAGCTGTTTGGAAGAAATCAGAGGGTTGCCACAAAGTGCTAAAAATTTAGCAGTCACTGTTTTGCTTTCTTCTATTTTGTGTCCTGTGATAGATTTTAAAAACAGTAGGAGTGCTGTATCCTGCTTAACTTCTGTAAATTTGAGGGTTTTTTTAATGGTATTCTAAAATAAATGAACAGTGTATAAGGCTGAATTCATTTCACACTGTAAAATATGTATGCGTGGAGTGGAAATCCTTGTTCAAAATGGTTATGACTATGGAATAATTCTCCTTTGGAATAATTCTCCTTGTTCAAAATGGTTATGCCTTTGGAATAATTCTCCCTTGCTCCAGTCTTTGGACTATTCATTTCTAGATATTTTAGGGTGAATTGGAAGTTCAGGTCAATATTGTAAGTAAGCTTCCCTGCTCTGGCAAACCCAGTGGACATCAATGGTGTTGTGTAAATTACTGAGCTGCAAATCAGGATGCCCTGAGTTCAAATTTTGTTCCTATCATGAACTCAGTAGCTGACCCTTGGCAAATTGGACCCTGAACCCCCTACCTCTGCCATATCAACTGTACGAGAAGAGTTCTTGTTGATGGGATGTTAATTAGCTAACACATGTGAAGCACTTTAAATATTGGAACATAGTACATGAGTGTTAACCATTGCTCAATATATATTAAAATCATTTATCTCTGTTGAGCATTCACAGACCTTGTTTAATAGTTTTATGGAATTGGAAAGTAGCAAATTTAACCACATTTCATAGCCCTACTAGTAAGACTGGATGTGACTGTGCAATGGCTAGTATTAGTCTTTGATATGCTTTCCCAGTTTACAAAATGCTATGTTGTGCTAACAGTCCTGTTAAAGGTGAATTAAATGCTTGATAGTTTACATTGAAAGCATCCTACTCATGGAAGCAAGTAGTTAACAAGTGCTATAGTACGTTATATAGAGAAATGAATGGAAAGCTGATACAGTATTGTTCTAGTACATATTTTAAGAGGAGGCAGGGCAACATTTGCAAAATAAGAGGAGCATACCAACCTCAGGGTTAAGCTGCATTAAATATGTATCATGCAGCTAAAAGTAACTTTTTTTACTCTAAAGGAAAAACACTTGATGTCAGACTCAAAACAAAATGTATTTGATGCTAACAGAGTTTTTTTAAATTACTGAATGAAGTGAGTGACATTTCTCTGATAAAAACAAAATGGGGCAGTTATATAAACTCCCTTAACTAAAGCATGCAGACTGTCTTCTAGATTAGGGCTTCATGTACAATGGGGCAATTATATAAACTCCCTTAACTGAAGTATGCAGACTGTCTTCTAGATTAGGGCTTCATGTACTTTAGAGTTTTAAAAAAAGAGTTATCTTTAGCTGCATGCTATCTGTTTAATGCAATGTGTTGTTTGACCCTTGCTTTTCCTTCAGAGCTTAGGTACTTCCTGATAAGGCTTTTATTGTGCGTTTCCTCTGCTTTGAGACATGGAATTTTACAAAATTCTAGGCCAACTTGCCTACCATTTATTAACCCCCCTGAAGTTTTCCCATCACCTCTTTTGTCTTCTTACCATAAAAAAATTCCATAAGGATGACAGAAGAGCAGTTTCACAATGCCTTTGATTGGTAGTGCCAGTAGCTGCCCATCTGGAAGTATGCTGAATTACCAATTAAATAACTTATTTATTAAAAACTGTCATTTGCATGGTTATTTCAGAATAAATACCTGCTTCATGTTTAGTAACATGAAATGGGCATATTGCTTACTTCTGATTCTGAACATTGGTTTTTCGGTGTATATTTTTCATACTTATTAGAAAAAGTACTCCTTTTGTTATAGGTTTATCCTGAGGCTGGGGAAGAGAGAATCCCCTTCTACTGTCTCAGAAACTTTATTACCCAAGTAATTGGAGAAGCCAGGTAAGTAAAGGCTTAAATTCTTTGTAGAAATTTAATGAAATTATTTAAAATTACTGTTCTTTGTGTAGAAGTTAGATGTTCATAGTTCTGAATGGGTAATTTTTTTCATAAGTAATTCCATTTAAAAGCTTTCTGGACTATGACTGTCTTGTATATCTATAGGGAAGCGCTTGTATCCACCAGCCCTTAAACACCTGTGTTTTAGAGAGCTTGATGTCTTTAATGATGATGATATCAGAATGGGTACTTCCTACTGTGTATCTTCTCCACTGAACTTTTGGACTTCGTAGAATAGGAAATACCTGCATATTTACCCAGCATTGCCCAGGATATTATTTTCCCCTTAAGAACTCAGCAAACTGTCTTCTCCAATACCTTTAACTTTTCTCTATATTTCCCAATGCAATCTGTATTCAGAGTTATTAATATACAGAGGTTGGGTTCCCGAGGGAATGTGCTGCCCTCTTTCTTGCTGGTAGGCCTCGTCTCCATAGCATTCAGCCTATTCCAGTACCTGTAACTTTTCCCCATATTCCCCAATACAATCTGTATTCAGAGTTGTTAACATAACAGAGGTTTGATTTCTGAGGGAATACACTGCCCTTCTTCTTGCTGTTGGGTATCATCTCCATAGCAACCGGCCTGAGGCCCAAGAGCTCTTTGGCTGAGAATTCTGAAGGCCAACTCCAGGATTCGATAGAATCTTCACAGCCAGCCAATCATATGAGGTCTTCGTCTGCCTTACACAGACAAACTCACAAACTTTGGCTTTTATATAGTAGATACATGCTTTTCACTTTTCTATGTTTGTATCACATGCTTAGTCAGTTAAAGAAAGCAAATGCTCTGGGAAGGGAATTTGCTGTCCTGGTCTTTTTCAGGAGCTGTATAGGGAAAAGTGACCGTCCATCAGACAGTGTAGGACTGCTGTCAGGGGTGAGATAGGAAGGGAACAGGAAGAAAAGGGCTTCAGTCCCATGCACCAAACATCCAGCCCACCTGTGAACTTTTACAGGTCTCCAGCTGAAAAACTCTACTCTTATGAAACCCAGTTTTTGGGCTCTGTTGCATTATAGTATTTCCAAGAAACAAAATCAAGGGTAGATTTGTTCAGATGAAGGATTATAGCTATGCAGATTGATGCAAAGTATTCCTCATAGGTTCTTACAGAACACTAATTGAAGTTGGCTAGAGACTGTTTTGCTCAAAAAGTAGGAACAGGTAGTGTTCCAAACCAATATTATCTGTGTATGCCTTTTTCTGTGTTGAAGTAAAAGACTGAATAGTATCTACCCATCATATAGTGAAAAGTAAATCCAAACACTGTCCCATTGTCAAGGCAAATGCAAAACTAATCTGAAAACTGAAACAAAGGTCAGAAACATGTATTAGGACCACCATTGTAGTATTCATGTTTGTGTCATGCAGGAGGCCTTCCTTTGAAAAATTAGAGTATTCTGTGGAACACTTTGTTGAACTGAGAATGCTGAGAAACTGATAAGATGTGCTGTGCTTCCTTCCCAAATGTTGGATGTCTGTAAAAAAAAATCTTCAAAAATCAACATTCTCCATGGCTGTTGTATCTGAAACTTGCCACATTTGATGCTCTGGGCTGCTGGTACATTGCCTGCAAATGTCATGACATTTGCACAGAAAACACAATAGCTGCATACAATAGATGCACTAGGATCTCTTATTTAAACTTCTGGAAAGCTGAACTCAAGTGTGTCCTTTAAAATTTCCTGTAAAAAGGGGGCATCTCTGTTCCATGAATCTGAAATGTGGTTGGTATGATACCTCAAGGGTATAACAGAATGCCTAGAAATGTGCCATTTGTCTGGAAAAGACCAAAGTTAAAGCCAGTGGAATTGTGTTTAGACTGTCATTGAAATCAGTGTGAAAACAGTGATGAAACTGAAATTGATAAGAAATTAAACTAAATAGGCTTTTTAAAGCTAAAAGAAAGCCCCAAACTTTTAAAAATGTACTCACCTCTAGCAAAAAGATCTTGGGCTCTCCCTCTTCCCTGCATTCTGTCAACAGCTCTAGTGGCTTTGGTAAAGTCCCCTCTGCCCAACTTCCATTTACTTCTGTATGGCTACATCTTCGCCTTCCACCGAAAAGTGAATAGGTAATAGTTGCTATACATAACAGTGGCCCTTCCAGCTATCCACAATAGGCCCCTGTTAAAAAATATGTCTAGTCAAGACTGTTGTGTTGACTATTTCAGGAAGCTTTCTTTTCATATGATGTAGGAATGACTGTTGGGAAGATGATAGGCATGGGAGACATGATAGAAGGGGAAGAAGCTTCTGCTGGTGTTCATAAGATTTTCTCTTAAAAGTGCTAGTCTGATCTCTGTTATTCTTGGTAGGGCTATTTTTATGGGCTATTGGATGGGCGTGACTGAAGTGAGAATGTTATGTCAGTTTTGATACCGCAAACAATACCGCAAAACACTAAAGATAATTTTGATTTTGTTTTAGATTACAGAAGCAATGTCACTTGTTTGTCTAGAATTTGGGATCATTTGTGGAAGTGGTTCCAGGTAGCTGTAAAGTATGAAAAGTATCTACACATTACGTTTTTAAAGTATATTCTTAATGTAAAATATGATGTATTATAAAATGCACAGCTACAAACACTATTTATGTACTTTTTGGTAGCAATTATAGCTGTAGGTCTTGCTGCATGCGCATTCAGTAGCAAACCTGGCTTTTAATTTTTGTCTGTCTCCATGTAATGTGGAAATCACTCTACTTATACCTGGGGTATTATACAGTCAGGTTTGTACTTGGGCTGTCTTGCTTCTTGTGAGCAGATCCACAGCCTGTTGCAATGGTTTTTCAGACTAAATTCTACTGGATCCTGGTACACCTCAGAAGCTTGGGAAACTCCTGTAGTAATGGAAGACACTCTACTCCAAAGACAGTTAGCTACCACTGCTCATTTAAATCCTGATGCTGGCGGCAGGGGGAGGATGTTTGGTTAATTCTTGGGTGCATGTGCAGGTCACAGGGAGGAAGGGGTGGTGGTTTTCTGGTACTGCTGCAGTATAGAAGGAAGCATGTGAGGATTCTTTATCAAATGAATAAATTTACCTAGAAGGAGTTTCTAAAACATTGAGAACATGAAAACAACTCCCTCACAGTTAGTGGATCCTTGCCTTTTGAAATGCCATGTCTGTCTGCTGCTATTCCCATGTTAAAAACATGTATCTCCTGTGACCCTGGATCTCTGCGTACTGAAATACCTATCCCCAAATGAAGTATTCCTCTGTTGAAACTTTCTAACAAAGGCAAAAAGCTTCTCCTAATTTCAGTTCACTTCTGTTCTCCCTGCCTCCCCCAAACATCCAGTGTTACATGAGAGACTTGTCTACAGTTTTCTCACTTGAAAAGAGTCTCTTTTAGTGATGCTTTGGAGCCCAGATCTACTCTGTCTGGCTTGCTTGCCAGTAAGGTAGAATGTGTGGAAATATCAGCAGAGGTTGCATACATTTCACACCATTGTTATATTCCCTCATGGAGTGAGATGACACTTATTAAACAGCTGTTTTCTTTCTTTTCTCCCCCCACCCGTTTTGTTAGAGATGGAATACTAACTGAATCCTGTGAAGTGCTGCCAAAATAAGCATTGAGAAGTGAGCACACATTCTGCATTGAGGAAAGGACTGAGAAGATTTTCCTCTTTCATTTGCTAGATATTCTTGCTGTGAAGTAATATGTGCTGAAGATTTTATCCGCCTATCCCTCTGCCTCATTTTACACAGTTCAGTCAGCCATGGCTGGGGAGCTCTCTTTATTGCTTCTTTTATTGCTCTGTGGGAGAACAATTGCTGAAGTGCAGCCTTTATACCAACCACCTTCTGAAGCTCTGGATTTTGGGTTTGTCCCTGCAAAGACATATGATACCAGTGCATACCATGAACCTGGAGCAATAGGGATTTTGTTCCGAATTGTCCATGCTTTCCTCTATTTAGTGCAACCAAACTATTTTCCTCAAGGTAAGTATCTGATACTAAACTTTTTTTTCCCTCTAAAGCATGTGCAGTAGAAGAAACTTCGACTTAAATGGCAAATCTATATCAAATCTATATCCCAGAGTGTATGAGAGTTTTGGTGCAGGGGAAGATGTATGGAAAGAAGAATGTGGCATTTCTAAAGCTTCCTTTTTAGAGGAGCTGGAGCTATAACTATGTTTTATTGCAACCAAACAAACAAACAGAAAGTCTTCACACATAAGGAGAACAAAATCTAGGTAGGAAAAAAAAACTGTAGAAGGTGTAACATTATGTGGATGCTCAATAAAAAGAAGACAAGAATTGGCAATTGCAGAGGAAAGGAATAGTGTGGAAATATTGTGAGCAGTTGGGGAAGCTGTCAGAATGTTATGGAATAGCTCCACTCTCCTCGATGGAGAACATACAGCTACTTTTGTTTATTGAAATGTAATTATTCTCAAAATAAATTCTCAATATATAATGTAAAGACAGATGTAACCATATAAGTGAAGGGAAAATAATATATACATATTATACATATGTGTGTGTGTGTGTGTACACACATGCACACACACATACATGTTAAAGCAGGAGTGGACAAAGTCCAGACTTTCTCCCATCTATTTTTGTGGCCTCTGATCTTCCCTAGACCTCCCTTTTCTGGTACGGAAAAGAAAGGTTAATTGACTTTCCAGGAAACTTTCAGGAGTGGCAGTTCACATTTTAACACTTTTTGCTCTTCAGAATAATTTTTTAAAAACACTGTTTTTAAAACAGTGAACTTTGGCCATTTTTCGTTTTTGTTTTCATTTTTTTTTTCTTTTTACTTTTTTTGCAGTTCACGCAGGTTCCAGGGGCAGAAGACTATCCCCCTGACTTGCTGAAGCTGCCCACCTTAGTTTTAGTAGAGAACTTCGAACTACTTTCACTATGCTTACAGTGTTGCATCTGTCTGCACCATGCTATGCTCTTTTGTGGGGCTCCCAGGTGGTGTCTGCACTGCAGGCCCTATCACATGTAAGGTTTGTTATGCCCATATTTTCAGATACCAGTATTATTTGCTAGTTGGCGTGAGCCAAGAGATGCTGTATGGTATCACTTGTGTTTATGTATTTCTCTGGCACATGATATTTATTTTAAAATAATTGTTTAACAAATGTACACCAAAAAAGGTCTTAATTGCTTTAATGCATGGACAGGGAACGTGCGGCTCCCCAGGCGCTTAGATAACTGTACCAGCTGAACCAAGGCAGGCAACATGTAACAAGTTCTGGTCATATCCTGACTTTCCTTGCCTTTTCTCTTTCTCGGCCAGCTGCTTTTTAACAGCCTGAGATGTCTTGTTCCAGTTCTCATCATGTATCTCTCTGGGATTAGTTCTCCAAGCTATAAACTTAGTCTGCACTTAGGTTTTGGTGTTTGCTTGTCTTCTGAAGAGATGACTGTTGTTGAGTTTGTGGTTTCAAAAAAAAAAAGTATGTTTTAAATGGGATTGGCAGAATTTTTTCAAAAAACCTTTAAGAAATACAGGACTGGCATTGAGGATGTAGTGTTTACATTCATTTTTCAGATACCAGTTTGCCATGAGCTTAATCCTGCTTGGTGGATTGAGTTAATATTCAGTGTCACACACCTTGCTAGTCCACCTCTGTCTTACAGAAAGATAGCACTTGGATAACTTTTAAATTAATTTTTGTCTCTCTGAAGAGTTGTGTTCACTTTCTCTCTCTTTCTTTTTAGCAGTCCTTGTCAGGTGCTTTTAACAGCACCCTAAAATACAAGAGACACATGTGCTGGCAGGGAGAATGTTAGTGAGAAACGCCTCTCTTACTAAATGATCAAGTTAGAGCTGAAGATAAAGGAGCAGGATTAGTAAAAATATGTCAAGGCCTGTGGCATATGCTTTTGGTTTAAAATCCTTTCTTAAATGATTTTTCTCCAGTAATACAGCTGCAGATACAATTTACATAAAGTATGTTAGTATATGCAGGCATATGTTACCTGCGCAATATTCAATTCAAATATGAGAAATTTTAATATATAAACATGCAAATTTATAATGTGTTTATAAAGTCTAGGCTTAAAAAATGCAAGTCTTCAACTTCATTAAAACTATAGATATATTTTGGGGATGGGTGGGGGATGGAAACATATAGCTAACTACAAAGTGTTCCCCATGCCTCTTCAAAATGGGAAGGTCAGGCTGAATTCTGCTAAAATGCTATTATTCCATTATGTGGAATTGCATTGCTTATAAACAGCTGAAGAAACCTTGGTGGGTTCAAGCAATATGATGCATGGAGTTCTGTGGGGGTTTTTAAGTTATTGTTCCAGAAACAAAACAAACATGATAGTTCTGTCCTCTCTGTTTGTTCCTTTGTGTACTCAAATAATTAGGCAAAGCTGCAAAATATAGCAGGGAAGAAGTAGTACAGGGAGATTGGTTAATATTTTCTCCACTAGCCATTTTCACGTTCAAAACCACCCTCTGCAAGCTGTCATTCTACCATTTCATTCATCAGGGATGGAGAAAATTTTCTATATATTTTTCCCTGTGGGTGAAAAGCCAGTTGGAGAGGATGTGTGAGCCAAAAAATTATTGGTAGAGAAACTTTTCATAGTTTTAGGCATTGACAGTTTAAATACATTGACCATGTATCAAAGTGAAATGAAATGAAAACAGATTTGGTCCCAGCATCTTGCTACCAGTATTTGCAGGTTCTATGTCTCTTTACTGAACTGGAACTTGACAAAAATGTAGCTGGACTTGAGGTTTTAATAACTCAAAGGAATAGGTCTAAGGAAAATATTACCTCATATCTAACATTCCATCCAATAGTGAACTTGTGCAGTTGAGTATTTGAAATAGTACCACTGGGGGAAAAAAAGAGGGAGGTATCGCTGTGGTTTGGTGAATCAACCTGTGGGTATTCCAGTAAGAAAATCTACAGGTTTTGTGCTAAGGTAGAGATCACTGGTGACAAAACACCTTTTTCATCCAGTGGCTGTACTACTTAATGTTGTAGAAGAGAGGGGTTTTTTTGTAGCCAAGTTAGAGCTGAACCAAGATCTGCTAACCAAAGTTTTAATGTATGTTGGCACCATACTATAGAATTGGAAGGGGCCCCAATATCTCCAGTTAGTAGTGGTCTCCACCCTTTGGTCCTCCAGGTGTTTTGGACTTAAGCTCCCAGATATCCTAGCTAGCTTGGCCAACAGTCAGTAATTCTGGGAGCTAAAGTCCAAAATACCTGGAGGACCAAAGTTTGGCAATCATTGAGTTAAAACATCTCCAGCAGGTAGCTGTCCAGCCTCTTTTTGAAGATATCCAGAGAAAGAGACCCCATCAATTTGTTCCATTGCCAGACTGCTCTTACAGTCAAAAAGTTCCTTCTAATGTTCAATTGGAATCTAGTTTCTTACAGCTTCAAACCATTAGATGTGGTCCTGCCATCTGCGGCAGCAGAGAACAGTTCTCTCCCTCCTATCTGTCACAGCCCTTGCGGTATTAAAAAAGTGCAGTCGTGTCAAGCCCCCAGTACTCACCAAGTTGAACATGTCCAGCTCCTTCAACCTTTCCTCATATGTTTCCTTCTCTATACCTCTTATCATCCTTGTTTCACTTCTCTGAACCTACTCCAATTTGTCCATACCCTTTTTAAGATAAATTGCCCAAAAGCAAATGCAGTATTCCAAATGAGGTCTGACCAGTGCAGGAACTAATGGATTTGTTACTTCCCTCCAGTTGGAAATGTCTTCTGTTCATCCAGATTCTGTTCATCCCACCATCTACTAAACTAGTGATCCAGTTGGAAAAAAAAGATAAAAAGTTTAGTTTGGCATGATTTGTTCTTAGCAAACCCATGCTAGCTCTTAATGTATTGTCATCAAGATGCTTGCAGACAAACTCCTGTATAATTCTGATAGTTTTCTTGGTATTGAGGTTAGGCTGATGGGTCTGTAGTTTCCTGGACCTTCTTTATTGTCTTTTTGGAAGATAGAGATTGTATTTGCTATTCTCCAGTCATTTGGCACTTCACCTGTTCTTCAGGATATCTCAGATTATGGCAAGTGTTTCATAGAGTACATCAGGAAGTTCCTTCAGTACTTTGGGATGTAGTTAGTCTGGCTTTGCAGATTTGAACTTATTTAGGTTATCTAAGTGATTCCTGACTGGCTCCCTATCAATCTTGGTTTTCAATCTAGGTCCCTTGCCAAGGTCTTTCTTGCTATATGGAAGCACACAGTACTCTTTTTTTTGGGGGGGGGGTGGGTGGCTGGGTGGAACTTAAGCAAAATAGGTAGTAAGTATTTCTTCCTTTTCATTGTGATCAGTTAGCATTTATCATGCTTATTGAACAGTGACCCTACTGTCTCTCTTTCTTTTGCCTTGAATGTATCTGAACCCCCCTGCTTCTGTTGCTTGCCTAGCCATTTCAGCTCATTCTGAGCTTTAGCTTTCCTTTTATTATTTCTGCAAGCTCAGGCTACACATCTGCACTCTTCCTTCATGGTTTGTCCTTCCTTCCATTCTATATACACACTCCTTTTTCTTTTCACTTCCTTTTTGAGTTTTCTGTGCAGCCACATTGTTTTTTTGCAGTTGCTTCCCATTTTCCTTCTTCCATAGGATTGTTTGTGATTGTGCTTTTTGCAACTCCTTCTTCAAGAATTCCCACCTTTGCTGGCTGTCTTTTTCCTTTATATGTCTAGCCATGGGATTCCACCAGCAGTTCCCTGAACTTGTTAAAATCAGCTTTCCTGAAATCCAAGGTCCTTGTTTGACTGTACTCTTCTTTGCCATGTCACACAACCCTATTATTGCTGCAGTAGGACATAGGATGGGGAGGCCAACATATAATGCATTGTGTGCAGGGAAATTCACTTGCAAAGATTACTGCTACATCCACATGCCATATTCTGGTTATTAGTGGAGTCCCTGCCACAAAAAATGGCTTGTCAGTTGGGGACAGTTCATTCAGCAAGAAGTATTTTGTTCCTGGGGTAGAAAATTACTCCATATTAATGCTAGGGCTTTCTAATAATTATATCTGCTATTTTTTTTTCAGGATTTATGTTTATGCTTGGCAACAGGGTTTTCCCATACACTTGGAAGTGACAGTGATAGTACTATCAGAGTACAGAAATTGGAGAATACGGTTCATTCTGCAGCCATAAGCACTTCTGTGATCATGGGCCTTATTTTTTTTTGGTTAACCTCTTGAATTACATTCCAGAGCACAGAGGTTCATCTGAACATAGGCAATTATTTGGATACCCAGCTCTCCCAATCTGCATGTTGAATAAGGCATTGAAAAGTTAAACTTCAGTGGTTCTCAGAAGGGGACCAACAGCCAGTGACATTGCTCAATAACCTCAAAGATGTTTTTCTACCCGTGGTCCCAATTTACTAGCCTTCTGACTATGTTTTGAAAGTTTAGCATTCACTTAACTCTTCTGGTTAGATACAGCTTGTCTAAGGGTACTTTGTCTTAGCAAGCCAATTGGGAACAGAATCACCAAGCTCTGTGGAATGTATAGTTTGAGCCTTAGGTTTACATTCTGAATAAAACATTATAGAGTAGGTTAACATGCCTTCTTGATTAGTTCCTTAAGCTGCTAAAATATAGTAACTGATAGTGGGCCTGTACTTTCTTCTGCCTTCGCTTTTATGAGTAATCCAATTAATCATGTCGACTGTTTTGAATAAGAGAAGAGGCCAGTAAATGTAGATCTGATTCTGAAGTGTGAAAATGATATCTATTAGGCACTGAGCTTGCCACTATTTCAACAAATTTCATATCTAGTGTGATGGGGCAAGGAATGAGACTCAGAAATGATCTGAAGCAAACTTCTTTTGTATATATTCACAATTTTGTTTTGGTGTTTTAGATGTAGCTACTAGTATGTTTAGTGGCTTCTTTCTCTTTACACAAGATGATCACATGAATCATAGAATCATAGAAATGTAGAGTTGGAAGAGACCACAGGGGCCATCCAGTCCAACCCCCTGCCATGCAGGAACACCCTCAAAGCACCCCCGACAGATGACCATCAAGCCTCTGCTTAAAAACCTCCAAGGAAGGAGACTCCACTACACTCCGAGGCAGCATATTCCACTGCTAGACAGCCCTGACTGTCAGGAAGTTCTTCCTGAGGTTCAGGTGGAATCTCCTTTCCTGTAGCTTGAATCCATTGCTCCTTGTCCTGGTCTCTGGAGCAGCAGAAAACAAGCCCTCTCCCTCCTCTACGTGGCATCCCTTCAAATATTTAAACATGGCTATCATGTCCCCTCTTCAGGAACATATCTACTTCATTGACTGAGGTGTTATGTGTAAAATTTAAAATACATTTGTGTATTGAGTAAAGTGGTGGAGGACAATTTATTGCCCAGCTCACCAAACGTCAGAATTAATTTTAAAAGAATTAGTCATTTTAGTCTCTTGCAGTGTAAAAAGGAAGAAGAGGTGGGGGGGGGAATGAAGCAGTACCTTTAAGAAAAAAATGGTTTTTATTTATTTACATGAGTTTTTGTGGATATAAACCCACTTCTTTGGATGCAGTACAGAGTGATAATTACTCAGGTGTAAAGCATATTTGCACAGTCATGGGAGTGGAATGGAATGGAATAGGTTCCAAATCATGACCCTTGCCCAAAAATTTACAAGGCAATGATTTGCATTATATTCTATTACTTTCCATCCTACTCCCACAACCGTGTAAATATGCTTTATACCTGAGCATTTATTATCACTTTGTGTTGTGTTAACTGCACTTTAGGCTTACTTGGAGATACCCCCAGATATCACTTTGATATCATAATTTGGCTGTCTTTCACCACCCCTCTCCACGTGTTTGTGCGGCCCCTGAACAAGCACAGAACTAGGCTCAGCCACTAATTGCTGAACATTCCATTCTCCACCCAGGCAGGCCAGAAATAGCCAGACCCTTGCTTTAGGTGACCTCTCTGCAAACACCTTCATTATGTATGCACGCTGTTTACAAAGGACTCCCTGCCCCGAGTAGGCACCCTGGGAAGCTGAATACTCAACTGCCAAGCACTGAGTATTTGCATACTGTTTAACTCTTTGTCAGTTTGGACTTAACTCAATCATGTTAAATTCTGACCTTTCCAAAGCTTTGTCCGGCTCCTAAAATGCATTGTTTTCCCCAAGTATGGCATAGCCTGCGGTTACATTTCTCCTTATAAAAACCCCTGATTCCGAGACCATGATCGGATCGCTCCCGAGTTCCAGACCACCTTGCTGCCGCTTTGCTTGGCGAGCTTCCCCTCAGCTCCACTTGCTGAGCCACATCGAACCCCAGCATCGCTCTCTATCTTCTTTCTGGGCTCCAGGAACAGGATCCATATCACCCGAATCAACTATCCCTCTGAAAATCCCTCTGTCATACTCAAACCTTTATTTTCTTTAGTTATCTGCGTGCGTGTGTTGCTTACATTGTGTGCCTGTGTTTAATAAAGATCATTCATTTAATTTCCAACACGGTTTGCTTCTTGACTTGGCCTGACCCCATAAATATTGGGTTACGAGATCCTGCTGTGTTACCCTGCCTCTCGTAGTGCCAACCAGTGCTCTTGACTAATTTCCCCCATCTTGTATAATTGTAAGGTTATTTAGGTGTCCCTCCCGGGACCCCCAGTAAACAGGGTAACAACTGCACCTGAAGAAGTCAGTTTACATCAATGAAAGCTCATGCAAAAATAAAAACCAGTTAGTCTTAAAAGTGCTGCTACATTCCTTTTTTCTCCTCCTCTTCCTCCTCCCTTTCTCCTTTTTGTAAGTTAGAACTAAGGCCCTGATCCAGATAACTGGCACAACAGAAGAAGCAAAGTTTAATGCAAGCAGGCTGCCACAGAGAAAAGTGAAATGGAAACAATCTGAGATTTTGCATGCCTACCTACGTAGGTTGCTCAGTATGGATTATTATCGTCTTCATTTCAGGCTTCTGTACAGTGGTTTTATTTGTAACCTGCTTGGCTCTTCAGAAAAATGGCCAAGGCACCTTAGAATAAAACAAACAAGCAGAACGTTAAAGCAACAGTGGCAAGATACCAGCATACAGTATCAAAATGCTTTACGTTCTGTGTTGTGAATACTATATGCACAGCCAGATAAAATGTCATGGAGCATAGTTTGTCTTGAGAGAACGTGGCTAAAAAGAACACACTTTGCTTATAGTGTCCCTACTTGGTGCTAGTGAGTTAAACTAGGTTTTTAATTTTTCTGTTGGACATAACAGCATACACTTTGTTGGTCTGTAAAAGTTGCTGATTTTTGAAATCATCAACAAGAGTCTGTCCACCATTTATTTTCTCTCCCTAGATATTGTAAGAGGATGAATTATGGGGTTTGCAACCTGTGGGTGTGTGACTAAAGAGTCACAAAGAAGTGCGTGAGAGGTATGTAAGTGAACCGTATATCAATCTGTTGCTGAGGAAACGTCAGTGCAGACAAGGAAAGTGAACATACTTGGGACACCTAACTCTCTGTGTCAACCTTTTTTCTTCCCTGTAGCACATAGTTATTTATGTAAGTATGGCTGCACAGTTCTCCACCTTGGCTGTGCTTCCTTTGTAGCACTTGTTAATGATTGTTCAGATTGTGCTTACTGTTTAGGAAACACCACTAATATTTGCAGAGTTTTACACATTAAATGAACATGTTCCTCTTCTAAGGAGCTTACAGAGCTGAAAGTGTGAAGAAACCACAAAAGCATCTGGTGTTTGTCAGTGGGAACTGAGAAGTCCATAGAGCAAGGCCAGTGGTTCTCAACTTGAGTCTTTAGATACTGTTGGACTTAATTCCCATAATTCTTATCTATGTGCCATCCTGTCTGGGACTTGTGGTCCCCAATAATGTCTAGTGACCTAAGTTTGGGATCCATTGAAAAAAGGAAAGTCAGGGAAGCCAATGAGAAATTAGGCAAGGTTTGGAGCAAAAGGATGTTAACATGGCTTCCCTGTGTAATACCTTGCACAGATTGATCTTGGAGCTTTGTCGCACATCTGAGAGGAAGAGGTTTTGACAATGCAGCTGGAGCTGCTGCTTCAGTGAAGGAGGAAAGGACTCTTGGTTGGAGTCCTGTGAATGACTGACACGAGAGTGGAAAGAAAAGACCAACATGGTCTTTACCTATAAATACTGAGCTGAGGAAAGAAAAAGCAATGTTAAACCAGTCCCTGTTTGGTTGTTCATTTATTTTCATGAATTATGCCTGACAATTTCTAGGATCCATAGTCTGTTTGTGGTGCTGGTTGGTTGCTCTTGAGATTTTTACACATTCACATACTCAGATCTTGTGGTGTCTGCCATAATGACATGGTGTCACTGTGGTAAAGTTGTGATCTTCATACTGAGTTTTGGGGAACTGAGGGCTGGGCCTCTGTGAGACACCTGCAAGGCATCAGTTGATGACTAATGAAGGCTCTGTGTGGCCCAGCAGCAGCAACAGCAGCTGCCGTCACCAGCACCATCCATTGGATAGAAATTGCTCAAAAGAAAAGACAGTAATGGTTGGTAAACTTCTAGAGTACACTGCTTGCTCATGCTACTGGTATTCTTCAGCAACAGGAGGGTGTGTACTCTAGATTTGTGCAGTTCAGTGTGGTGATTCTTGGGACCAGCTGTGAAGCCACTGCCCCACATTGTCTGTGGGTCCTAAAACATAACTTCCCTTCTGCAATATGCTGGAATTCCATAGAAGCCATGCAAGCCTTCCTGTGCACATATGTGGAAAAAATACCCTTAAGGTAGAAGGCTTGAAAGCCACTGTGATAAAGCATTAATGCAGGTTGATAAATGCTTAATTTTGAAAATTGTCAAGGGAAAATGCTTCATTAGAAGTGGCTGCAACGGAACATCACACAAATTGCGTCTTTCCTGGAGACATATTGCTTTACAGATCAAGAATTAAATAATTATTCTAATAGATTCAATATGGGAGGTACTTACAGTAGCTCCTAGGAAGAAAATTAGGCATGATTCAAAACAAGTAATCAGTTATATTTGAAAATACTTCAAAAGATATACACAGTGTTAAAATGTGATGAGGTGTTGTTGTTTTTTTACAGGCAGGTGTGGTATTTTGACAAGCTACTTGAAAAAGTACATACTTTCAAAGTTTCTCTTAACACAGTGTTTTGCGGGACAGACGAGCAGAGTAGAATGCATGGACTATTACAGTGGATCTATGCTTCTGAGTAGATGCACATGGGTTTACAACTAATAATACTAGTCTGCTTCTGATTTCTGATTGCCTTCTCCCTTGCCATGGTCTAGTTTTGTCACACCAGTCAAGCTGAGTAGTAAACTAGCCCAGTTTTGAGCACAGTCGAAACCATGGAAGTCACTGTGTAGTTGGCAACTTGCATTCAGCCCCCCCCCCCCAAATTTTGATGTTATTTATTTTCAAGGGTGGGAGGAAGGGCTCCTCAACTCCACCATTTCCATAGCAGAGACACTTGCAGGGTGGATGTCATGGGCCAGGGCTGAATTTCCCCAGGTAAACATAGCCTCAAAGGAAGACATGAAGTAGCAAATGCACCAGGAACTAATCAGACTGGGATGGGAGGCAGCTGGTTCCAGCCTTCTTAAGGAAGGCACAGGCCAGTAGCTCAATGCCAGAAACAACTTCTGTGTAGCTGGTCCTTCTTTTGTGTTCTCTGGAGTCTCTGCTCATTGCCTGTCTGGATTTTCTGACCCCACACTGTCTGACTGTGTTGCCCTCCAGATTCCTGGACCTTTGGATTGTTTCTGAACAATGTTTCTTCCTACCATGAACAAGCAAGCTGTACTGGCTGTTAGTGTCTCTGACTGTGAATGGCCTCCTGCTGACCCTGCACTCTTGCCTGGCAGGGCTAGCTGGCATCTGTGACAGTGGAACTTGACAGACCTCAGTAGCTGAGATGTTGTTCTTCTCTGCAAAGCAGCAGCTGCTGCTTCAGGTTTGCAGCTTCAAGTGGTATGTGCAGTTCAGTTGAGGAAGGTTGGGGTCTAAACAATCTGCTGGGGTAATGAGGAAGATATGTGAGATTCTTCCCAAAGAGTGGAAGGCATTGTTGGACTCCTTAGTGTGTTGAGGCTCTGTTGCCCTTTTGTTGCTGACTAGTTGTACCAGACTTGGTTTTCCTTTCCATAACAATCAGTGGAGACTGTACTTTATAACAAGGCCTGTATTGCCTTAACCACCAGATTCCCAATGTATAAAACTTTAGTGTTCAGTCTTAGGCTAAATTCTTGGCTGGTTTTAGTTAAGTCAATGGTCTTTACTTTGCATGGTCTTTACTCTCCATTTATTTTCAATTATATCTATACTGTGTATGGCTCTTTCAACATTCTTGGAAAAGTAGTGTAAATATGTTTTTAAAATTTCACTTAACCACCAGCCAGACTGGTGTAGTGGTTTAAGTGTTGGACTAGGATATGGTGAGACCAGAGTTTGAATCTCTGCTCAGCCATGCAAACCCACTGAGTGACCTTGGGCATGTCACACTGCCTCAGTTTCAAAGGAGGGCAACAAGAAACTTGCTATGAACACGTTCTGCCAACAAAACAGCATGATAGGCTCACCTCAGGGTCGCCATAAGTTAGAAGGGACTTGAAGGCACCCAGCAACAACAAAATCTGCAAAAGCTTTTTTCATTTCCTAGGATATAGCTGCTGAATGTCCTTGACTGAAGTGATGATCAAACAGAGGCAAATTTACATTAAGCCCATGATTCCAAACTAGTCTTGTCTCTACTGGTCACTTAGATGAATATTTATAAGAAAAATTGCAAGCAATTTGTGTCGTTCATAGTTTTTAGGAGGAAACTGTTCAGGGGGGAAAAAACTCTGCTTCTCCTTTGGAAAGTTGAAACAATTACGTTACTGGTGGGTTGTGGCTGTATGCTGATAATATCACTTGCTGCTTCAGCTGGGATTGTAAAATAAATATAAAATGTGTGGTGTTTTTGTGGCATCTTCTTTATCTCCATGAGAACAAGTGCCTGTCACAGTAAGAGGATGCTAATCAGCTTTTTTAAACTGTAGGATTTATGTAGTAAGTCTTCAGCTTAGCTTGGTTCCCCCAGGCAGAGTGTATGAAACGTTGTAACAAAAACATGGGAAAACAGAGCAATGTCTATATTGCTCTATACATATCCTTTCTCTCTCCCTCTTTCTTTAATGTGCAGGTCTGTTCCTCTGTAAGAGAATTAAGCCTTCTAGCATACCGTATTTACTGGCATATAAGACACACTTTTTTTCTCCCCAAAATAGCCTGTAAAAATAGAGTGTGTCTTATACACCGGGTACTCATTGGAAGCCCTCCTTTCACCACCCCCACCTGCTGAGGCTAAGTGCATATGAAAGGGAGGAGGGGAAAGGAGGACTCCCATGAGGCTCCACCTCCCGGACCCTCCCCTGCCTTTTCTAAGCATAATGAAAATGCCTAGAAAAAGCAGGGAAGGGTCTTGGAGAGTCCAGCACTGGCACTGGTCTCCTTTTAGACCCTCTCAAGTTTTTTCTGGATATAAAAAAAATGCCTAGAGAAGGCAGGAAAGGGTCTTGGGGAGCCCGGGGCTGACGTTGGCTCTGCCCCTTGGACCCTTTCCTGTCTTTTCTAGGCATTTTGTTCAAACTTAGAAAAGGCAGGGAAAGGTCTTGGGGAGCCTAGGGCTGGTGCTGGCTCTGCCCCCAGGATCCTCTCATGCCTTTTCTAGGCATAAAAAAAATGCCTAGGAAAGACAGAGAAGGGTCTGGGGAAGCCGTGTGCTGGCTCTGTCTCTGCCCCCAGAGCCTCTCCTGTCTTTTCTAGACATTTTCCTTATGCCTAGGAAAGCAAGTGAGAAGCTGGGGGGGGGGAGAGGAGCACTGCCTCAAGACTTCTCTGGACATCTCCCCTCTTTTCTATCCATTTTGCCTTGATGGAGAAAACTCCCACTGAGGTGAAATGGAAGGGAACAAGAAGCCTTGTAGTAAAAAAAAAAAAAAAAAAACCCAAAAAATAACCACCAAAAATGGGGTGTGTCTTATACGCCAGCAAATATGGTATATGACTTGTAATCAGCTTTCAAAAACAATTTGTTTGCAAGATTCAACACCAGATCTTTATTCTTTTCCAGAACAAGTAGAATTCTTGCCTTGTTTATGAACTTAGAAAAGTTTGCCTAATTTGTTGTATGGAGAAAGTGGTATTTGTCTCTCTGTGTGTGTGTTTGTGTCAGTACTCTTGGAAATGGCAGTAGATAGAGGACAGATTTTAAAAGTAATTTTCATGCATAGTTAATGTTTTGAATTTGTTGTCAGAAAATGCAGTAGTGGTCAATAGCTTGGACAGCTGGAAAAGATCGCCAGAAAACTTTGGGGTGAGGGAATTGACTATTATTATATGTTGTTGCTATGAGGTACATAGAGCCTCAGTTGTTCAAAGACATTCTGCTGCTGAATCCTATGTGCCAGGAGCAGAACAACAGTAGAAGCAGGTGGCTGTGTTCTTCAGGCCTTGCAGGAAAGTTTTCTGATGATATCTGATTGGTCTCTAG
This sequence comes from Ctenosaura bakeri, assembly GCA_948474755.1. Lineage (NCBI taxonomy): Eukaryota > Metazoa > Chordata > Lepidosauria > Squamata > Iguanidae > Ctenosaura > Ctenosaura bakeri. The sequence continues at coordinate 90,960 of CAOLHI010002077.1, forward strand.
AAAGGATGCTAACCTGAGTGAAGACTGGGTCTGATTCAGTGAGGCTCTTCTTGCACTAGGTGGCTGTTTGTAATGGATGGAAGGTGCATCCCAATAAGGAAGTGGCTTTGTGTTTCTAAGTCAATGTATGTGGTTTTAGCTTTTGTATTCTCTCCCTTCCAAACAGAACTGTTTCAGACAGGGAAAACCTCATTGCTTTGGTATCAGGCATGCATCCTGTTTTATCTTTTAGTTTAATCTCTGCTCTCTTAGTCCAGGTTTGCACCTTTTTACTTGTTTGTTTATCCATAGTGCATGATGCTTCTCTTTGCAATAAGTAGAATTCTGTCTTCAGAGAGCAAGAATTCCATGTGTTTCCACATGTAAAACACACAAACAGTGCCCTCATACCCAGGGACTTAAATCCCAACTCTTTCTGTTTTAAATATAACCATGGCAGCAGGTTTGATGAAAAAGAAGAGAGGGAGTTAAGTAGGCTGGATACCTGAAATCTTTTGATAAGTCAGAGACATTGCTTATCAAAAGAGGATTGGGCGTTGGGGTTCCTATGCTTCTTCCAATCTGGAGTTATCAGGGATGCAGTCTCCCTAGCTTTCCCCTTCTTCCAGGAGTTGCCAGTGGCCTGATTGAGTAACTTGTTTTAAAGAAAAGGGAGGATAAAGATCTAGGGGTGAGAGCATAAGAAGGGGATTCATCCAAGAAACAGGAGAATTCTGATGCTCCTGTCTCTTTGAAACAAGCCGTCTCAGAAGCTCCCATCTGGACTTGAACCAGGGGAACTCCACTGATGTGTCTGTGCAGAAGTATATGAAGGATTTATTTTCTTCCTTGTGGATTGTTCAAAATAATGGCAACAACTTGTTTGTCTATATACCCTCATTTCCCTCTAATTGGGACTCAAGGTGGCTTATAAAACTTAAGAGCCCTTTCCTTATAAACAATCAGTTCCCAAAGTTTTGCCAAAATAAAGAGTTGTGGAAGGACATGAAGCCATTGTAGCTTCTGTAAGAGATGAGTTCCAGTGCCTGGAAACAGCTGCCTAAAATGCCCATGTTCCTACCAGACATGGATGTGAGGGTAGTGGAACCAAGAATTGACTCAGCCTTCCATCCTTCCGCAGGTCAGTAAAATGAGTACCCAGCTTGTTGGGGGCATGTATAGAAATACATGCTATTTGTAAGTTGTTCGCCGCCTCGATCCATATGGAGAGGTGGGATACAAATAAATAAATAAAAAATAAATAAATAAATAAAAAAAGATTCCTCAACAGTCTCAAAGCCCAGGTAGGCTTGTAGGGAGAAATGGTTCTTTTGAACCATATAGGGCTTTATAGCCCCCAAAACTCTACAAGTTTTTCTGAACAACATTAAATGGATATAATAATGTAATGAGGGAAGAAACATTTTGGAAGGTATTGTGGAAGGTGAATGTTTGGGCATCCAGTGTAACACATGCTTCTCTGAGATTAGTTTGCATGTGAAAATAGAACACCGTGTCTTTTTGAGTCTGACAAAAACATAGTATAGTGCCATCTCTATAGCAAACTGGCTGTTATGTGGCCTGTGTACTTTACTGCTTTTGGACACATTGCATGGTCAGAGGCACAAGTCTGTCCACATCACTGTTGGTTTTGCTCTGATTCTTTTTGTGTGAAGTCATATGAGAGCTAGGTCCAAGCATGAGAAATGTATCCTCTCAAGATCTGCTCCATTTGTGTCATGTTATTTCTGATCAGATTTGAAAGTTCAGAGCAATCTTCTACTTTTTTCTGAGATCCAGCTTTAACTTTTTCTTTTCGTTTCTTTTTAACAGAGAAGTTTAAATTAGGGAGGTCATAATTCTATGATCTTCTCAAATTTGCTACTGAAATAAGAAAAATAACAATTCAAAGAGAAGGACTTGAATTCTTCAGTGTTAACATCTGCTAAAAATAATTATCTGTGGACCCAAAGTTTTGTTCTTTTGTCAGTTTTGTAACACCTTAAAGTAGCAGGTTTTACTTGGTATAGGTTTACTTGGTATAGGTTTTTTGGATTCATCAGATGCAAGACTTGTGATGTCTCTGGTAACGTTCCATGTATGCATGCATGGACACCCCACACGTTGATGAAGTGGGCTGGACTGTTCCACTGGATTCTTTGTTGCTCTTCTTACAAGGAGAGCTCACCAGCTGTGAGCTGTTCTCTTTGGTTCCAAAACAAAGTGAGAAAACACTGGTGGATACTTAGGGTAAAAATGTGTGATCTTTAGCCGGATTAAGTTCATGTTGTAAATGCAAGTCTATATTTAGATACAGCAGAAGCTTAAATAAATGGGACTGGGTGTGGGGAAAGAAGTGTGGGGAAGGTCCCAGTGGACTATACTCTTGCAGAAAAATAAGGAGTAATTGAAATGATGCCTTAACGCCTTCCTTAACAAGTGGCATACAAGGGTTGCAGGGACACTTCATCAATGTTCAGCCATGGCATCACAGAATTGAGTGCAAGTCCTCAGCTGGTTGGTCCTGGATGGTTCAGGTGATGGAAGATGAGTGAGTGTAGTCTAGCACAACTCTTTGGGAGAGAGGGTTGGGCTGGAAGAGGCTCTTCTTCTAAGCCTAATCTCCTTTTTTTCCTTAGTGAATTTGCCTGGCTCTTCTTCTCTTTTCATTGTTCTGCTTCTTAATGTTCAAATGATATCTTTATTGCTGAGGCAGAAAATGATTTTGGTTGTCTTACTGCAGCAGAGAACATCACATGTCAAGTCCTTTCTCGCTTCTCAGTTTCATTAATATCCTGGAATGCTCATACATGCTGCATACATCTGTATTGGTGAAAGATGAGTGTGTTTGTTATATAAATGAAGTTTTACTCATGTGCACTCTTGTAGTACTTTTATTATGCTTGGTTAAAAATGCATAAAAGCTCACACAAATACTGACCATAAATTCAGTGTATTTTACAGTGATCATGTCTGAGCTGGGAGTAAATTATTAAATGTCTTAAATTGGGTGCCTATACGAATATAAATGTATGTTACAATAAACGTTGTGTCATACATTTTTATTAGAAATCAAATTTTAAAATGCAATCGAAAGACTCATATTTTTGTAGTGTAACAACTGTATGCTTATTTAAATATGTGGTATTCATCTGTTGTTGTCCCATGTATTGTAACAAGGGATCTTTTGGTCCCTGGCTGTTAAACACTGATGACCTAAGACAGCATAGTCATCAGTTTCGCAGATGATAAATACCTGGAAAGAATTATAAACAGCTAGTATCTTGCAATTTTAGCATATGCTAAATAGCTAGAATGATATCTGTCTAATTGTGTGAAGTGGAATGTCAAAATAAACAGACATTCAATCTGATGCTCAAAAAGGAAGAGCTGAAGACACAAATACAAGATGCTTCATCACTGGGAATGTTTGTGTTTTCAGTGTGGGAAAAAGATATGAAACTGATGTTGAAGCTGCCATTTGCTTGTAGAAGCAACAAAATATCTGCATATAGTGATTACATGAGCAAGTCATTGTGCAGAATGCATGCTGTGCATAAGGAGTGGGTAACGATGGGAGGCCAGGAACCATGTTACCTCAGGAGACACAGAGGAGCATCACACTTTCCTCCACAAAAAATAATATTCACTTCCCCTGCCAAATGCCTGCCATTGCCCTCTTGGCATTATGGGAGGCATTTTTACCAGGTTTTCGGACCTGCTGGGCTACGTTAGGCCCTTTTTTTTTTTTTTTTTAAGCAACCAAAGAAACCAGAAGTCATTTCTTATTTTGGGAAAAGACTTCTCCTGGTCCTAAAATGGCTTAGAGGCATCCCAAAACACGGCAAAAATAGTCCCCATAGCCTCTAGGCATCATTTGGGGAGGCACTGAGAGGCAGGACAGAAAGGGAAGGATTACTCATGGGCAAGTATTTCTTTTATTTATGTGGGCCTTTTTCTGTAGCATTTCATGACCAGATGTCCTCCCAAGACAGTTCCCATAGAAAAGCATATTAATAATTCAAAAGACAGAACAGTATACATAATACATAGATACATAATACATAAATAAAAAGATAGCAGGTATAATTTGATATCTGCAACCTTCCTTTGAAAGTAGATTGGAATAGCATGTTTCAAGCATGTTTAGTAGTAGCCAGAGAGGCACATCCTTTGGGAGGAGATTCCACAGGGACAGGGCCGTCACTTTGAAGGTTCCATGCCTTTTGCTGGCAACATGATAGATTTTAGTACTGGGCACACACTGTGTGAAGAGTCTCTGCAATCTGTGTTACAGCCTCAGTGGGTTCATTTGAAGGCAGTCCTTTAAATAACCTGGCCTTGAACAGTTCAGAGCTTTAGAGTTAATCACTAACACTTTGAATTGGTCCTGGATGTAAAGTGGTAACAATTGTAGTTGACCCAGAGTTGTTGTTTTTTTATAAGACAAGGTTGCTTGGCCTCATAATGAGTTGGGCTGCTGTCATTTTTAATGAATCCCATTGGCAGGATTTCACAAATTTAACCAGGATATTCTTACATATCCACCTGCTAACCATACTTTTCATATTGGCAGAACTTCAGTAGATACTTGGACAGTCTCTGCCACTTAACCCTAGGTGAATCTTCTTCAACATAATGTTCTTCTGGATCTCCCATCATCCCTAGGCAGTTGCCGTAAACCATATGGTTAAAAAGTGACCAGTATACTGTGTTGCTATGTATACTGTGGCTTCTTTAAAATTCTCTGTTATGTTCTTATAACACACAATTGAACTAGCAAGTGAGAACAAACTTTCTCAGCTCTCAAATGCCTACTTTTTCCTCAGCTTTCAAGTGCTCCATGCTATAAAAGCCACCAGGGATAAAACATGACCTAGAGATTTTGCACTTTGTGGATGCTCTTTAAAGGAGAGTCCAGTACTATCCAGAGTGGGTTAGATCACATGTCAATAGAACCTTTTGTCCTGGAAGCTTTTAGGTGAAATTTATTGGAGAAAATGCCTTTTTAAAAATACCTCCTTTTTTAAAAAAAGTTGTCCAGCCAGAATCAAAGCAAACAAATTGTGTATAGTAGCCATAAGTTTAGAAACTAGCAGGTTGAAGTAGGCTGTCCCTAGCAGCACCCTCATTTGAACTCTTGCCCTTAATCTCTTTCAAATCCCTACCAGATGGTAGCCTGGAGAAAGAACTTTAGTTAGACATAATAGGTGAAGTTGATGGTGGTGGTGGGAACCTGGAATTGTAAACAATATGTATGGTTACTATTTTTAACTTCATCTTCTCATTTGTGCACTTTAGCCAAGCAAGCACGTTGTAGTACTTTTGGAAAAGTTGTGTCTCTTTTATTCTCTGTTCATGTAGCAAACTCTCCATCATGATTATAGGAAGAGAAGGTTTGGTAGCATATATGCTGGTGTATAAGACACACCAGCATATAAGAAGCACCCCTTTTATACATTGACAAATACTGTTCACCAGTGTATAAGATGCACTGGTGTATAAGACACAATCCATTTTTGAACAGTATTTTTCAGGAAAAAAGGTGAGTCTTATATGCCAGCAAATAGGGTATTTTTTGTATTGATAAGTATTCAAATTATATGAGCCCCTGTTTGCAGCTGTATGGACCAAACACAGGTTTGGCATTTAAGTGCAGAAGCAGCCCATGTGATAGTGGTAGGTTTTGTTTTATATGTATGTGCCTTTTAGCTGTTTCATAGGCTGTATTAGCATGGCATAAAACCCAACTTTGTCACAAAATACATACTCAGCAGAAAGAACAGCCAGCCTAAAGGCACTTCCAGTATACAGCATTTTTGCAGACACTGTTGTCATCAGCACACTCCATGCTTTTAGGTCGTATGCTCTACTTCCGTTAAAGCATTTGTTATTGTTGCATGCTTTCAAGTAATTTCTTACTTACATTGATCCTACGATGACCCTATTGTGGGATTTTCTTGGCAAGATACGTTCAGAGGGGGTTTGTCTTTGCCTTCATCTAAGACTGAAAGAGTGTGACTTGCTCCATGGTCATCCAATGGGAATTCAAACCTTGGCCTCCAGAGTCATAGTCCACGACTCAAACCACTCCACCAGCCTGGCTGTCATTCAAGGATTCACCAGTTGTAAATGGGGAGGGAAAGGTGCACATTATTTCTGATCTCCTCATGTTGATGGGGAAGTTCTGAAGAGGAATTGTAACTACTCTAGATAGAATGTGGTTCCTGTATTATGTACCGATACATGTAATAGTAGTTGTGCCCATTTTCCACACTTACCAATATTGACTAAATAAAAATCATTCTTCAAAGTGTGGATTTGACCTATATCATCAAGCACTAAGCCTTTTCAAGTTTTTGGTCAGAAAGGCAATGGTTCCTGGTTCTTGCTCCAGTGGTACTCTGTGCTAGCTTAAGAGTATGCAGTATCAAAGAGGCTTGTTAGTTCTAGAATCCTGCCTTGTCACTGAGTGGCCAACTGTTTGAACGTTTAGGCAGTTCCTAATAAGATGGGACTCAAAATTTTAGGTCTGTATTTCTTTGTCATGCAGTTGTAAGAATGACTGAGATTGTGTACATGAACTGCTTTGAGCACTGAAATGCTGTATAAATGCTAAGGTGGTTTAAATTTCTTTTAAAAACTGGGTTAAATTGCTAGTTCAGTTTCATGTCATCATGGCTTGTTTCTTGTGTGCAAGAATCTGAAGCATTTTTGCTATTTAGGGTTCTCTCTGATAAGATACTATTTCGTTGCAGGCAGAAGTGTTGAAATGACCTCAGATTCTAGGGCATGTGGTGTAAAAAGCTTTGCTGATATCACCAGTGCTGTACTGAGATAGAAGACGCTGTACATCCTGAGAAGGCACTGTGTATTAGCCGAACTGTTTACTTGTCATCCACTCATCTAAAGCTTTCCTGGCAGAGGAATGGTGTTCCAATTTCTTGTGGGTACTTAGTGTCTTGGGAGATTATCACTAAGCCTTTGTTCTCTCTTGCTATATCATTAGGTTGTGGGTGTGTTGTTGAAAGGCAAAAGTTTTTTTGTTCTATTACCACTGGCCCAGATTTTTCAGTGTGAATATTTGAACATGGAGCTGATCTTTGAAAATGCAATTCTGAGCTCAAGCACTAATTTAGCACCTTCCTAAAGACATTAATATTATTACAAGAAGTGTTAGTTTTGCACAGTGAACAGTGTATCTGATGAGACAGATGGCATCCTTGAATGCACAAGGAGACCAGGAAAGCAACTGAGTAAAGAATTAATGTAATTAGTCCTGTGAATAAGCTTTAGAAGGTAAATCCCCTTTAACCTCTGTGATAAAACATATGCTGTGTCAAAGCTTCGGATTATTAGTCATACAAAACAGCCCTTACATCTGCTCTAGCATAGAGTAAAAGTAATTTAGTTAATTGGCAAATGTAGTATGTCACAGTTCTGGCAATAAAACTGCTTTCATAGATTTCAGTTCTTGACAACAGAATGCTTTTTTCTGACTTAGTCTAAGCGTGTACCAGAATGAGGTAGTAAGCAGACTGCATATGAAGTGATACAATTTTGAAAATCCATAGGTATAAACATTGTGACAGAAGAAATGTTACTTAACAGGGGAAAGACATGTAAACTCAGTGCTTCCACTGTTATAGTACAAGGTAATGCTATTCCTTGTTGCAAGGACTATCTTATTTTTTAAGAAAATACTGAGGTTCATTTAAAAAATTGTTCTCTCATGTATACTTCATTTTACAGGATTTTGTCATCTTATTCTGCTTCGTATGTGTTCTTGAATTGTTGTCCAATAGAGAACAAGCTTTGGTTTCCATTATATGTTTGGAACAGTAGGAAAGGCTGCCATGGCAAGGAAATGTTGGGTAGGAATAGTTACAGGTTTTGCAGAACAGCAGTAAGGAACAGTCAACATTTTTGTCTCTTATGAAGTTGACAGTCAGGAATTAACTATTAATGGGATGTGCTCTGTTTAAATACTGAACAAAAGTTAACTTAGCCATGAACTTCTTTGTAGGATTAATATTGTCTGCATTCTCATACACATAAATTACATGATACATAAACCTCATGAATTTTAATATGAATTAAAGCTGAATCCATTTCAATCATGTAAAAATGCTTGACCAGAATGCTTAAAATTAAAAAGTAACCTGAATCTTAGATTTGGCTAGATCTATAGAAAATCTGCTTCTCTCATCACTCCCATTGTGGAGTACAAAATTAAAAAACGCTTTTCTACAAAAATAACTTGACACTTGAATGCTCCAAAAAAATAGAGGCTAAGTTCAAACAACAGTTTCACTTAAATTCATGTTCATAATTACTATCCAGCTTGATTTCCTGGGGCTTAGCCAGGTGATTGCAGGAGCCCCAGACACTTTAGCTTTTCCCTGTAATGAAAATGTTTCAACTCTCACATAATTTTAAGTTTTTCACCTGTTCTTCAACTTTTCAAACTCCAAGATCCTGTTTGAGTTGGAGTGACAAAATGCAACATAAAATAGGCCATGCCATCGCTATGGACTTTGAGGGAGGGGGGTTAGATTAATTTTTTGATCTTTTCCACCACTAGAATTCTATGGGATTCTGTAGATTCACTTGATGGAATGATAAGGTACAAATGTCACCATGAGCCAATTGCAGTCTCCTAGGTTCCCCTTGATTTTTGGATCTTCTGAAAGAGGTCTTTTGTTCTTCCTTTTTTGTTGTCATATTCTGTTTCTGTGCATTGATTGTTATAGTAGTTCTTGTTCCTGCACAAAAGATGCTAAACAGTTGGGCTGTGGGTTCTGACTCTCCTTCTGTCAACTTGTACTTTTACTTCTCATCTGTCCTTGGTGCCATTGGTGGGATGGTTCTTACACCACAGACTTACAGAGTTATGTTCCTTTAACATGCTGGAGGTAGATTGTGGAGCAGGCTTATTTGTTTCCCTTTTTTTTTTTGCTGTTCACATTCAGTAAGGGATTCTGGGGGCAGTTGCCTGTTGTGGGGGCACACACACCTACAATAGAATTCTTCTGTTTCTCTGCTCAAGTTTTATTCCATTGTTCATTGCAAACATATGCTGCAGCCTGACACTGAAAGTCTATTGGGCAAGCATGTCTTCAACAATTCTTGCTGACTGAATATAAGGCAGCTGTGTCTCTCCGTATAGAGCATTTAACTAGATAATATACTTAGCCTATATTAAGAAGTGGGTCTCCCTTAATTAGTGAAAGATGCCTGTTTATGCAAAAATGTTTTTCTCCTTAGCTCTGTATCTTGCAAAGACAGGTGCTTTGTTTTGTGATTGATCATTTGAAGGTAGATATGAACTTAATCCTGGTTGCTGAGACATGCAACTCTGAGGAAAGTCTGTTTCAGAGAGAAAGAGGTGCTAATAGTTGGGAATACACATTTCCCTTAAATCTAGTGAGAAAGTAACGTTACGGGATAGTGAGCCCCATTGAAAAATTACTTGTAAACTCTTAACTTTTGGACAAATTATATCTTGAAGAACTTTATCTCTGAGTGTCAAAATGCATGCAAAGTGAGCCTAAACAGGTGAAATGGAGGGCCATTATTTTACCAATTGCCATTGATACTTGATTAGTGCTGGAGTAATGTTTAAAGGAATGACCTTACAAAATTCCTTATTTTGAGATTATGCTTAAAATCTTTTTTCCCCTTATTTTCAGATCTTATAAAAAAACTGGCACAACAATCATTTGGTAGTAAGCCGGGTGATTATCAAAAGGTAATTTTTCTATTTTTACTAGTGGTAGTGACAAATGTATATTTGCATGTTTGTGTATGCATGCAAAATTTAATTTTTAAGCTGGTAACTGGATTAACATTGACACATCTCCTTTTTTAATCTTATGAATAAAATGTTTCCAGATTTTATTGTGCCATATGGTTTCATAAATGTTTCTTTTTGTCCAGTTTCCATTTAATTCATAAGCAGATGTGTTCCTTAAATGAATAAATAAAAATGTATGTATAAATAAATTGGGCAAATCCTGAGGAACTTGGAATCTTTAATTATTTCTATAACATTTCTTTTATTCTGAGCCATTTGAATGAATGGATGGGTAAATCCCCCAGCTCAAAGTTTACTGTTGTTACATGGCTTAGCTATGATGTCTGTGTCTTCTATATTGGGCCTGGGATATTGGCCATTCCATTGCCAACTACGAAAACTCTCTTTATACATTAGCTTTTACATTTTAAGGTAACTCTTCTAGGTAGCACATTCCAAGCAGAAGAAATGAGAGAGTGTATATTTATAAAGATCAGATGGTCTGTTGAGTTCAAAGGATTCTCCTTGAGAAGATCAGTAAAAGCACACAAGTGTCCCTGAGAAAAAGCTTTGTTACTATTTTCACTTTTTCCCCTATAATCATTGACCACAGGGGTTTGCTAGGTATGTTCTAGAGTGCACAATTTAGCTTATGAAAACTGTAGTCTTGAAAGATGGCTTTTAAAAAAAAATTAAAATAATAGGATTACCATAAATATCAAAACAGAGAATGTGTCTTGCATCTTGCTCTTGCATAAGGGTCATATGGCATATTGAAGAAAGTACTCCTGGATAATGGAAATCATAAGGACAACTAGTGTAATTCACTGAAAAGGATAATTGATTGAGTTTATTGACAATCTTGTGATTGGCTTAGTGATGTCTGAATTAAGCCAGTCCCTATGAAATAGTAAAACTCCACCCCAGGAGCTCCATCATGGCAAAACTGTTGGAGTGGGAGTTGCCTCCAGATGAGTATCTGGGGCCTTACTTTGTTGGGATAAATTGATGCTTTTCAGTTTTCAAGACTGCATGCTAAACTGAATAGGAATGACAGCGAGCTACAGATTTGGGGTGCAGAATTTTTGTTTGTTTGTTTGAAAATGAAAAACATAGGGATTTTTAAAGTGAACTTACAACTTAGAAAACATGGTCCTTCATGAGCTATTTCTTTACCTTGTTTGTTGGTTCCTTTGTTACTCCTTATGCTCCTTAGTACTAATGGAAAGCCTTGTCTGTATCATGCAAGACAAGAATATAAGAAGATGAAAGTAGGGAAGATGTTCTGTAAATTCCTGTTCACCTTTAAAGTGTGTAGTTCTAGCTATCCTTTTGGGAAGCAGCTGTTCATTGGCTTATTTTAAAGAGGGGGAGACAAAGTGAGCCCAGGGGACAGGTGCAGGTAGCCTCCAGTGCTGTTCTTTTGTGGTAGTGTGATCACCTTGACAAGTCTCTACAACACCTTTTTTCCATCAAAGGAAGGTGAATTGCCTCTATTGGAAGTCTTGAGGAATAATGTTAGACTTTTTAAAAAGTGTTGAAAAGATCATGGGGGCCCTTCTTTACTTAATACCCTGTTTTAAAAATAAACTACTAACAGTTTGAGTGCTTTCTTCCTTCCTTTTGTGGCAGTTTTGGCAGTCTGTGATGCCTTCAGAGGATCCTAGGAGCAGAAACTTTGCCTGCTGACTTTTCCCACTCTGTTAAAGAAGCAAGCCATTTAAAAAACAATAATAGATGTGATTCTTTTTCTGACTATTTTGGGGAGTTGTAGAACTTCTGAGCTGTGACTCCCTGCTTTAAAAGACAGCATTAAACTTTTCCTAATCTTGCTTATATACAGGGACTGATGGAAAGTTATCCTAGTTGAGAGGCAAGTTTCAAAAAAAATCCCTGAATACTTCCCTGGCATGGGAGAAAATCCAATTAAGGAGAGACATGAGGCAGAGGGGACTTGTCATGAGTGTCAGGGATTTGGAGCACACTCCTCAGGAGGCCATGGGACAACTATATCTCCCATGGGTTGTACCCTCATGTGCTGCTACCCAGAGTGTGAGAGAATCAGAAGAGTCAGAAGGAGAGGAAGAGATACATGTTCCTGCTCTCTGTGTAATGTGGCAGCTTGACAAGGAAGAGGGAGGTATATTTTCGAAGTGGAAAAGACTGACAGGGATGGCTGGCAGGATTAGGTGTGGAAACTATCTGAATTCTAATTGTTGAAAAAATGAGACTCTTAGATAATATACAAGTTACTTTGCCCTTTAGATTGATTTCATTAAAACAGATCTGGTGTGTGGAGACAGAATAAATGTTCTCATTTATAGCACTAATACTTCACTCCTATAAAAGATGTTTATGTGTTGTTTTTTAAAGTTGTGTTCAAATTAGCAAAGGATAGCAAAGTCCATATATAAAAAAATAATACTGTTAATATGAACCAAGGGAGAGTTAATGCAGTATAGAAAATGAGCTATGAATTGGTTCAAATATTGCTTCTGTCATGAACTCACTGTTCATGGCACTAACTGTCAACCTCAGCCCCCTCTTTGCAGTTTGGGGATATCAGTAATACCTTAGTTTACAGGGTTATGAGACTAAGGGCCTTTCTGCCCTACACAGTTATAGTGTTATTGTTCCACTTCCAACCTCCTGTGGAATTCTGGGGTTTGTAGTTTACTGAGGCCAAAGAGCTCTCTGGCTGAGAATTTTAAAGGCCCCTCCCGAATCTGCAAACCCCAGGATTCCTTAGGATGTTGAAAGTGGAATAGTAACACTGTAACAGTGTAGTGCGGAAAGGCCCTTACACAAAAGTATTTTGAACACTCTAAGAGAAAGGTATGAGTGCATCAACCTAGTTCTTGGTACATTATTTTGCACAGGCCAAAATACTTTAAGAACCTCTGAACCGTGGTAAATGAGAACACTTATTCAACCTTCGTGTTTCATGAACCTGAACTCCTAACACTTTTTAATTATTTAAATCATTTTAAATCTGTGTTGACACAAAGTGTTCTTTGTTCTTCCCTTTCACTACACCTTGCATTATGTTGTCTTTATTTTTAATTCACTCATATCAGAAGAAATAAAAGGGGAATAAGGAGTTTAAAGCAGGAGTGGGGAACCTGGGGTTTTGAAACTCTAGTAGCTGTGCCCCCTTCATGATACTATAATTTTGCAGTTTGCCTCCTTCTGTATGTGCTGTCTCTGCCCTGCAGTTCCAGAAGATTGTAATGCCTTTCCTAAGGCTTAGTTCCTGTCAGTAAAGCTTGAAGCTAAGACACATGGTATTTATTGGTTCCACCTTTTGGGACCTGTCTACCACAGGAAAGCAGACCCTGAGAGCTTCTCTGATACTGAATTCAGCCTCAGACTGAAATAGGTTCCACAGTCCTGCATTAAAGACTGACACATTTTATTTGACATAAGATTTCATAATAAAAAAATTAAAAAAAAACTGTGAGAAATATGAATTAGAAATTAAAATGTTAAGAAAAAGAAAGAAAAGGATTGACTTCCATCCTTCTGTTAAATGAATTACAGCAATCAAATATATTCAAACATCTCAAATGTAATATCCAATGTTTCTCCTCTTCCCCTTCCCCAGTTTATCAGAAAAATAAAAAATGAACTTTCTTCTACCAAAAGTTAATATACGTAGCATAGTATCTCAGTATTACTTTCTATTACATTCTATTACATATTATAATTACATGGTAATAACAATACATAATAAATGATATTAATATTAAGCGGTACTTGCTGATTTGATTATATAATATTTCACTTGTTAAAACTGTAGATCTATTACATGTTATATGGCATCACTAAATCCAAATATTTCTGTACTGTTTTATATTGTAAAATCCTTTACAGCATTTATTAACCAAATGCAGTTTTAGCCTGGTTTCAGCCAAATCTATTTCATTTTGAATTTAACTCCCCACTTCCTATCCATGGACTTCTCTCCTTGCCAACTTCTCAGATTCACTTTCTTCCCCATTACAACTATTTTGAGTTCGTTCCCACTTGATATTTTAGGACAGTTGTCCTGAAACAGCATCCTTTTTTAAAATCATCTTTGTCTTAGCCCCTTCAGTGATGCTGGCTAAATCAATTTGGTTTCATTCTACCATCAAAGTAGTTTGATTACAAATCAGTTTTATATTAGCCTTCCCCTTCTCCTTCTCACTTGAGCCGTAATTCCTCTTTCACAAACCAGAGCATCTTAACCAGACATCTCCCTCAATTTAGGAAGCTATCCCTCCATTGACTCAGCTTGAATTTGTTTCTCCCTACTATTTTCAACCCCCTTCACTTCCGTATTCCTAACTTCTGTATTCTTCTCTCGTCTTACATCTCCCCACAGTTCTTCCTTGATCTCGCTGATCTCATTCCTCAGAGTATCTATCATATTCTTCTTCAAGTTTAACAGTTCCACAGATAGCTCCTCCATCATCCATTGTAAAAAGACCTGAGAGAGTTCCTGGGAAGTTTACATCTTTCATTCAATTCAGCAGTTTCAGAGTAAACAACTCACTTCTTTCTCACCTAGATGAAAGCAGCCAGCAACTTGCAACTTGCTTGCCTAGGTGTCAAATAGCAGTTAGAAACTTTCATTTTTGGTAATGATTCCCAAATTAAGAAGGCACTCCTGAGATTTGCATTATGGTGATGCTTCCCTGAAGTTATAGATGAGTGTTCTCTGAAGAACAAGTTAGTTGCATGAGACAAAACTGACAATAAAGCAGATAGAAAAGTTCTGTCCCTTTCCCATTAGGGGTTTTGACTACCAGGAATGCACACATAGTATGTCTGAATGAATTTCCATATTTATTCATGCAAAGTATAAATTCTGAACACTTCCAAAACTCTGTTCCAGCCTCCCCTGATCTGAAAGGCTGCAGCTTGCCAAAGTGTGGCTTGTGTTGAGAGCAGGGCTTCAAGGAGCCTCTTTGTCCCATGCCCCCCTTCTCATTCTTCCTTTAGAGTAGGTGAATGCCTTAGCACTCTGTTTGAAAATTGTTTGGGCCCTTCAATATCATCTAAAACCCTACAAAAGGCACTCTGACCCTTTCCCATCTACGATACCCATCTGCGTTTTGTGCACATTCCTAAACTCACCAGGATAGGATACCCCATATCTTTTCTCCAAAGGGTGAAACACCCATTTCCCTTCAGGTAGTTAGCAGTACATTTAGTTTCCACCTGAGGAGGAGGAAGAGGGACCCTTAAGCAAATCCCATAATTGTTACTACAGTTTGCAGCTAATATCATCTCTCTTCTTCCTGGTGAGTTTTTTGGAGGAGTATGTAATGTTTGCAGCACCTTCATTCCTTGATCCAGAACAGATTTGTAAGGATGTCCTGGACTATGTACACATAGTCTACCCCCAGGTCTAGGGGGTAGCCTTGGCCTTGGACAGGGGATGAAGTAGAGAACAATAAATCCTGCATCTTTTAAATGTGTACAGTCTTATTTCTAAGAACTCTTAAGCCTCTAAATGCAACAGAATTAATACAACAGAATGGAAATAAGATAATCATTGATGGAGCTCTTGGAAACACAAACAGTACACAGGTGGTACTGTCTAGGGTGGGATTTCCCCACTTTAGTTTTGCCTGTTAAAAAGTCAAGTAGGACTTTGTGTAAGTTAGTATTGCTGCTTCAAGTTCTCACTCTACTTCTATTTAGCCACCACCGCTTCTATGAAGTGATTCCCCCTTCTTGCTTGATTTAGCAGAAACAACACAGAAATCTTCACTGTGTAACAAGGGTCCTTGAAAGTCTGTTTATATCATCTGAACCAGCACTGTGACCTGTGTCACATTTGCAAAATAGACGACCTAACCAATCCCATAATGATCCTTTTATTACTCCTCTTGTTGATAGAACTATATATATTTATCAGACAAGCAGAGGCTTGTTTTCAGTTAGCTTAACACTAAGTATATAGTAGGAAAAAGCAATAAACAATTTAGGTCTGTCCCCATGGGAGTGAATACTCTACTTTATTTGTACTTGTGTAGCAATAGTACTTTCAAGGACTTAAAAGCCAGGGCTGATTCATGGCCCTTTTTGACACAGCTGCTTCAATTCACTACCACAGGGAGCTCAACTCCCTAGATAGAGAGCATCTTTAAAATTGTTAAATAAATTTAAGAAAAGTGATTTTCTGTATAGTCCTTCAGGTTATGAACAACTTCCACTTGGGGTGATTCTGCCACAACCACTGAAGTTTGCAATGAAAGATTTAGTGGAAAGAAAATACTGTAATAAGTAGTTCAAACAGAACCAGTGGAGGAACTGGGGAGGGGGGAAGCAATCTGCTACCAGTTGCATCTCTGGGTTTTTGGTTTTTTTTTTCCTTGACAGAACTAAGGAAAAGATACACAGAAAATAGAAATTGAGCAGCAGATAAATCCTAGGACAGCAGTTCTTAAACTTTTTTTTAAAATACCACAGATCCCTTTTAAATAACTTTTGTTGCTACAGGTCACCAAAACTTAGGATTTAAACCTCTAAAGTGCATCAAAGATTTATTTAAGGTTGTTCATCAAGGGTCTTCAGATTTGGAGAAAAGGGAGAAATAAGTAAATGCGCACACTCCTATTACAATATTTTTATTGGAATGATTCCATACAAAGTTTGATAATGATATATAGACAATCTGGCAATATTGGCTCAGTGGAAATTTTAAGACTAAGTTTCATGGAAACCAACAAGGAGGGATAGTGGTGGAGGCAATAGAAGAGTCCTTTTTCAAATGGAGGAGAGATAAAGTGTATCAGTGGGAAGAAGCTGGCGTCTCACAACTCCTTGACTAATAACTGTTTACATGAGACCTGAGCTATGGCTAATCTTGGGCACACTTTTTGATGCCACTTGCATAGCTTCCAACTTGCTCCTGACTCTGTATGTGCATGAGAGAGTGAGAGAGAGATTTGTATTCATCTTCAGCCAGGGTCTGCCTCCACAGAAGCAACTGCCCTCCTCTCTTCTCAGGGGAAAGTGCAGGAGCTGCCTGGCTCTGGCTTTTCCTCCTTTTCTGCTTTGCTGGGAGTCTTGAACCCCAGGGAGAAGCATCCAGCTTGGCACCACCATGCCTCTCGCTCTCCTTCTTTCCATTGCGCAACTGACAATTCTCCTGGTGGCAGTAAATAAAGCAAGCAATGACCCTCCTTCCACTCCATTCACCCTTCCATGTCCATGGACCCACTGTGAGGATCTCACCCCCACCCCCCCGGTCAGCAAACCACAGGTTAAGAACCAATGTCCTAGGGCATTTAAGTTTTAACAAAATCGCAAGGTGCCTGTGGAACTAATTGAACTGTGTCGTGTTGATACTTGATGTGCTCAATTGTTTTCTGTCCTTTTCAGTTGTTTTTAGTTTTGTGGCATCATAAACATTGTCACTGGATGTTTTTATTTATTACTCACCTACCTTCTTTTTATGCATGCTGCTGTGTATCACGCATACTTTCCATCTGCCTTGACTTCCACAGCCAGAAAATGTTGTCCTGACTTTGCAGGTAAAACTTTTTGCTGCATCTGATGCACATTTTGTTTGGATAGCCTTAATAACTAACTAGTAACAACATGCTGCAATTGCCTTTTCTTCTTTATTCCATTATGACTGTGTGTGGTGACAATTCTTCTAAAATATTTAATTTAATTAACAGAATTGTTAATTTAGTTTGTAAAACCAGATTATTGTGATTTTTAGGAGAAACCTATTTACTTTTATCCAACAAAAATGTTTAACTTTGCTTGAAACTGTAACTAGGTCACTTGGTATAAATAACTGTGGATTGCAGTTGTTTGTACTTGGAGCTATTTTCATTGAGAAATTGGTGGAATTTTGAGGCAGATTCACTGAAAGCAGAATTGGAGCATGATGAGATGTAGCTGGTGAGAAACTGGCTTGTAACTGACCTTGGAGGAAGATGCCTGACAGCTATTCTCCTTTTACACTAGTAATAGGCTGGTATTCACAAACGGGTAGTAGCAGCAGTTGAGAAGCCAAGCAATATATAGAATAGCCATAAACTTTTCACATCAGACAATTACAGCAACTTACCCAGTAGTCATGAAAGACAAAGTACAATGGGATGTATAACCAGTAGCTTAGATGCTAAAGTATCTAATTGCTTTTTAGCATTCTCATGAGTGTGTATTGTGGTATATGTGTATGCATTCACACATGTCCTGCTGGTGTTTCTTTTTTTTGTTTGGGACAACAACTGACAGCTGGAAAACCTGTGGTCTCTTTCATACCGTGCACTTATAGCACTTTGATGTTACTTTAACCGTCATGGCTGCATCCTATGGAATCCTGGAATCTGTAATTTTATGAGTTATTAAGAATTCTTATACAGGGAGTTCTGGTGTACTCTCAAACTACAAATCCCAGCATTCCATCAGATGCACCCATGGCAGTTCAAGAGGATATCTGAGTAGTAACATTGTGTGGTATGAAAATGATCCAAGAGTTTGTCTAGTTTAGCCTCTCATTTTCATCTGTGGTCAGCCAAGTGCTTCTGTGAAGTGTTTGGCAGGAGCTGCATTCTTCTATTCTTCATTGCAGAACAATGAATATATGGGGCATGTTGCTTCAACATCCTGAATTTGTATAATCTCTTTCTTAAAATCATCTAACCCAGGTCCTCACTGTATCTTGCAATGCCAAATCTCATAAATGAGTGCTTTCCTTTCTATCCTTAAGGTGCTGTCCGTAGGTTCCATGGGTGATCTTGATTTCTTCTAGCTCTTCTTATTTATTTGCACCAGAATTACAGAGTGCTGTTTTACTGTAGAGAATCTAGTTTTCTTCTCTCATGGTTATGCTTCTGCTGTAGGTATATATTGGTTCTCATTGCTTTAAACTGTAGCACTCTATGACACTGTGTGAGCTCTTTTTCTCTCCATATCAGGAATGGGTAGCTATGGTCTTCCAAATGTAGTCGTCCTACAGTTCCCATCACCTCTAGCGGCAGGGCTCAGGGTTTATGGAAATTGCAGTCTGAAAATGTCTAGAGGGCCATAGTTGTCCACCTCTTCCTAGAGCCCGTTTACACCTGGCTGTGTTGTAGTAGTGTGGCTTTTGTCATGTCTGTAGTTGCTCTCATGCTGATTCACTTAGGGTAGAGAAACTCCAGAGAAAATAACATCTATGCTAGTTCAGGAATAGGTAAAAGTGTTTGAGGTGTGTCTGTTGTAGCGATTGTGAATTCTTGGTGGACTGTCATGTTCTCTACTGGAGCCTTTTTTCCTTTGTGGAGCAAATTCTCCCATTACGTTTGCTAACTCGCACTATGTGTGTTTTTAGGGATTTGCTCCACAGCAAGGATAGGCTTCATCAGGGAATATTCCAAAGTATTAAAGAAAGAATGACATTAGCCCTTAGTAGCATTGCTGAGTAGACTTTCCAGTGGAGACTATGCATTTTCTTTGTGCAAGGAACAGAAACAGAATATAGCAGAAATCCTAAGCGTGGTAACCTAGGAGTAAGCCCTGCTGAACACAGTAGAGCTTATAGGTGGGTAAATGCATATAGGGTTGTGGTAAAATGAGATAAAAATGATGACTTTCTGCATTGCAAAATTCTTTTTTTTTTTTTTAGTGCAGAATACAATCTTATTTAATAGTCAAGAAAACCAGTGACAAAGTTCTGAAGGAAAAATATATATGTCCTCTGGCTTCTTTTCACACAGCCAGAGCAAATTGTAGTTCTGTTCGGAAAGTGCTGTGTTAAACTAGTCATTCTCATTTGCACTGTGACCCAAAATAGGTGACTAAGTGGGTGAAAGACACCCACTTAGAAATTCTTAAAACAGGGGATCAACCACAGTTTGTTTCTTCATCTTGGTGGTCTTAGGAACAGTCCTAGGTACAGTTGGAAACCATCACAGCACCTGGTAGAGCTTGATTGAGATGTCTGCAATCTCATTCTTCATTACATGTTAAGATTGTGACTTAATTCAGACTCGATGGCATCATCTATTCAACCTTCCGATACTTAGCCCAGAGAATTTAAAAGCTTGCACACTATTTTAGCTGAAATAAGGATCTGGGAATTTTTCTTACAGTGGAAATGGGTCACTTTTGCTTTTCATTGCTGCTGTTGTAAAACTGGAAGCACACTTTATGTTTGCACCAAAAATGTATTTAAAAAAAAATACATTTTCTCTGCAGCTTCAGTATATCCCAGTTAAAATTTGCTTCCTAGCATCCCACTCTTCAGCTTGTCCAGTGATGGTGCAGTGATGAGATTGTGTTTTCTGAGCAAAGCTGATGCATATACCTGGAATATTCCAGCCCTGTTACCTGTAGGTTGAGCTGCATTGGAATCTTGTTGCCTCCTTGCTCCTTTTCTTGGGATGGTGCCACATCCCATGAACTAACAGAGAAAGCATGGGATCAATAGTGCATGCTGCTTCTCCACTCTGAGGGTAAAGAGGTGGAGGTATCAAGTGTGGTGGCCTAATTTATCAAGTTACCAAAAAGTATAGAAGCTGCACTTGCAATGTGAACTTAATTATAACTATAACACCTGCTCTTGCTGTTGTCTCTGTCCAAACTGCAGGCCGTTTACTATGAAATTGGTTTTATAGTCTGTGCTGCTGTGGGAATACTATTTGTTATATTGCTGCCTCTAGTGGGGCTCTGCTTCTGCATGTGCCGCTGCTGTGACAACTGCGGTGGGGAAATGCATCAAAGACAGAAGAAAAATGCGGAGTGTCAAAGGGGCTGCTTTGCTACAGTTCTTTTTGTTGCTGCTTTATTAATCAGGCAAGTATTGCCAAGGTGGGCACAGTATAAACTTTGCTTTGTCACACAGCCAAAGTACATTGAGTCTGGTTTGTTATTTTACTTGGTTTTTCAGTTAGACTAGCAGTAATGTGCAAGTGGTCTAAAGAAGGGAAGACTTTTTCTGTGTAACTAAGCCATTCCATTTTATGTCCACAGTTCACTGTAAGATTATGCTGGAATAGCTAGAGTAATGAACCTCAGTCTTATAAAATACATTTAGTTGTCAGTATGTACCACTTCAGACAGGCAGCAGGCAAGGAAACAGAAAGTTCAAATACACTGCCACTCAGCAGTTAGCAAAATTATCTGAGAAGCAGAGGATTCTAGCATGGATGAGTTTTATTATGTTCTTCACATGAGTAGCTGGTCAAACTTTAAATGCTTCACCTAAAGCCTCTAGTATTTAGTAGTGGCATGGTGGAGCAAAAGATATGTCATGTGAAGTAGCTGATCATGTACTTCAGCTTTTAAGACTGTATTCTTATTTTAAGACCGTATTTCTGGAATTCAATGCATAAGATTACTTCTTTATGTGTGTTTTGGCCTTTTCCCTTTATTAAACTTACATGATTCTTAATTTTGATTTCATAGCTTTCATGAGCAAAGTGCCATTGCCATTTCCAGGTTCACTTTATCTCTTTTGCTCTTGACAATGGACAAAGCAGAATGTAATCTTGCTTTTTTTTTTTGCAAGCTGAAGTGTGCTGGTCTTGTCATGACTGTTCTGTTACATAGCAACTGACTGTTTTCTATATTCCAAAGATATGCAAACTCAGCCTGATAGAGAAGTCTGAAGTTCTTTATGTTTGGATGGTGGAGTAAGATATTGTAATTAAACATTGGTTTAAATCTCTAGATATTTAAAGGCGGATAGTGGAAGCTAGATTATGGTTTGTTGGCATACCACAGGACACTTTCTCTTGGGTCACCTGACAAACCTGCCCAGTGCCAGACTGGCTGGAGCTTAATAAACGATGTAAAGAATACTCACGAGTTCTCTTCTCAGTGAGAAAATGGTTGGTCTCTGTAGAATGTTTTGCTGGGATTTATTTGAGACAAATTTTTCTTGTTAAAAAAAAAGGCTTTCTGGACAAAAAAGATAATTTTTGGCACAGAAGTAAGCTTTCTATAGAAAGACTTTTTTTTTGTAAAGAAGGCATGAAGTTAAAAAAAAAAGTTTAAAAAATTAGGCAAAAACATTGTAATCTTGCCAATGGGGAGAACTTCTTTAGAAAAGAAAAGTTTTGTTCTTGCATATAAGAATAAAATGAAGAAAAATTTACCTCCCTAGACCTTGATTGGGGTTTGCAAGGCACTTGGCTTAGAATCACTGAGTTAGGTGAGTTATGCTTTAATTGTCCTCCTGAGTATGCCATCTTGTTTTGTGAATTGAAATCACAGTGATGAACTGTAGAAAAGGGGAAACCAATAACAATGCACAAGACAGAATCAGTCAACTTGTAATTTAGGACTACAGTCTGCATTGATAACCAGTGTAATATTGTAACTGGGATGCTGGGCTTGGTTTGGAAAGAACTGGGACTCTACTCAAGAGCTACTAGGAAGAACTTTCCTTGGGAAAATTGAGAGTGGGGCCATAAGCCCATATGGAATGCCTGGGCAGGATATTGTTAGGGACAATACTGCTATAAAAATTTTACATAAACATGGTGGCTTAGCTCCTTGGTGTCTCCTATAAAGAAGTGTTGCCCAGAGTCTTGTGTGGAAGAGTGTAACTGTTTCACCTGTGGATCCCAGAGATGAGAGAGTGGTAGGTTCTGCTGGTTTTCTGACCTATAACTCTGTAATCTGCTGGCTTGGAATGGACATGATGCAATATATTAGCCTGCTCTAACTTTCAAGGGAAGAAAACCAACCTTGAAAACCAACACTGTCTGAATATTATGAATATCTGATAAATATATCTGGATTTCCTTCTGGATCATGCATTTTTTGTGGAACAAGGTCGTACGGCACAGAAGATCTCCCAGTCCACAAGGAATTTGTACATGTTAATAATCTAACCAGTGAGTAGATGTGCCCAAGTAAACATGGACACTCCCTTGCTGTCCATGTATATGAAGACATTTTATATGATTTCATGGTATAAATTGTACTTGAATAGGGGTCAGTGGATTTTAAAAGGGGTGTTTAAAATAGTATACAATTGGCCCTCCACATTTGCAGATTTGACTTTCAACTGATAAAAGTTATTTGTGAGTTTCTACAACTCCTCCCCCTTCCCCAGCACTTCTTTTCCAGGTGAACTTGGCTCTGATCAGGCAACACCGACCTTAAAAAAAAAAAAAACCCTCTGGTCCTTCACCACCACCACCAGCTACCTGATTAGGATGGCTTACAGCCCAATTTCTCATCACCACAAACCGTCTCATGATGCCCCACACATTCCAGGAAGGAAAGAGGCAGGGCCATCACACTGACCCATGTGCCTCCTCTCTCCGTTCCCTGACCTGGATTGGACCCTGGGTGTCCATTCTCCCCTTCATTCCTTGTCTGCCTTACCAGAGGTGCGCACACACACATTTTGATATTTATGATTTTTCTACCTTTATGGGAAGTGCTGCACCCCCACCCTAGCAAATGGGGAGGGCTGACTTTACTATCATAATTTTGGGGAAAGCAAAGTCTGGGACAAGCCTGCTTATCTGTAAATGATAAGCAAATGTTTCTTTCCTGTGGTTTTTTTTTTTTCAAATTGCAAAATAGGGAAAAGAACAAGAGGTAATAGTCTTTAGAAATGTGTTCACTAAAGTGACTGTTTTTTGAGGGAACTGTTTTTTTGGTTTTTTTGGTCAAAATGAGAAATTATCAGATTAGAAGTTTTTGCAAAAAAGGCCTTCATGGTACATTGAGTGACTTGCCTTTTGTATTTTGAGCACAAAGATTGCAACAGTATCTTCCAATGAACAAGTTGTTACTGTAATTCAAGCCCTGAGACTGGGAAATACACTTTTTATCAGCTTTCTGTTGTGAAGTACTTCACTTTTCACAAACTACCAAAAGCAGATTTATTTTTTTTCAACAGCAAAGCATAGAAACATTGCTGCCCTTGTTGCTTTTGTAGAAATGACTGGGGACTGCAAATCTTTGCTTTGTTTCAAAGTGTCAGTGTGGTAGCAGCATGCGCATAGCACATTTTTATAGAAATGTCCCTTCTGATCAAATTGCATTTATTCTACCATTTCACTTTAAAAATGATAATTGCATGAGCTTCTGCCTTTCCTGTCATATGTCCTCACTCAAAAAAAAAAAAAAAAGTGATGTTCAGGGGTAAACTGCATTTGAACATAGCATGTCTATTTATCCCAATGATCTGGTATTAAAAGACTAAGCCAGTGAGCAAGTGGGGGGAGTCTTAGCTTTAGTCTACAACTTGGACCATTACTTCTCCATCCACTTGAAGCGGAATTTCCAAGTCCAGAAGGAAATTCTTGTTCCCTTTAGCTAAGTGTTTTGTATTACCTGTTCATTTTGTTCTTGAATAATAAGTGTTTTATATAGTTATGAAGGTGAAATTTACTTTTGAGCAAATATTCCCAACTGTAATGCCATGCATCCTGTAAGTCAGTTCTTAATAAGTGGAACAGATTTGGATATGTGCATATTGAAACAGTGTTGTGAATAACTTTATACAAACTCACTGAAAAGTGTCCAGATTGTTTTGACTGAGCAGTTATTAAAATCTTCTTAACTTTTAAGCATAGATACTAACTTAACCCTGCCCTTAATTCTAGTTCTTTGACACCACCTAATGGTTAATGATAGATTGTGACTCAAAGTATGGAGGCATTTTCTAAGTACAGCATCAGAGCATATTCTTTGTGTGAATGTTGATGGTTTTAATTTGTTAGCAAATATGCTGGGGGTTTTTTTGTACCATATTTGGTAAAGTAAAATATTTCCTTTCCTTCCACTTTTATACATAGTGTTGGAGTGCTTTTTGCTTATGCTGCTAACCAGCACCTCACAAGTCAAGTCAGAGGAGCAAGGAAACTAGTGAACAGTAATTTCAAAGACCTGAGGACTTTCCTAAATGATACTCCTGCGGTAAATTGACTCTTTCTTTCTTTCTTTCTTTCTTTCTTTCTTTCTTTCTTTCTTTCTTAAGAGATTGGTTTGACTTGAACCTACAGTATGAACAGAGAAGCTCAATTCAGATATTATTATCTTACAAATATGCAATAGTATGGTTTAGAGCTGCTTCTCTGTTTTTGTTTTCTTCAAACTCCATGTAATACTAAGCCCATATATATTCACTGCTGTCCTAAAGGTGCAGCCGACAGTAGAGTCAGTGTGATCATTAACTGATGATTTGCAAATTTTATTGCTAAAATTCCCTTAACTGTGGTTTAGTTTAAAGTCTGAATTTGAGCCAATATGTCTTATCAATCTGTTCCAGTGGTCTTCAGTTTTTCAAGACCTGGAATACTTCTTCAAATTCAGACCTCTAGTACAGGATCAGTGCTTATTTTCTATCATACATTTCACTTCCACAGTTACTCAGATTGCTGCTTCTTTTACATCCCCCCCCTTCCCTCTTTTTTCTTTGGTTTCAGCAGGAAGTTCTTTGCCTTTTAAAAAAGCATGTGTATGCCTCACCATTAGGAGCTCAGTATTGTTCATGTTGGAGAGAACTACATGGTTAATTGAATTTTTCTTTACAAAAGGGTTATTGTGTGTGTTACAGAATATATTTGTAAGATGTTGGAACATCTGTGTCATAGGATGTTGGAACATCTGTGTCATAGGATGTTTTAAAGAGCAAGTGTTTGGACCTCCCAGTAAGGAGGATATTCCTCCAAGTATTGCGTCCTAAAATTTCTGGTGTGATGAACTACGCAGTATAGAAGTTGTAATTTTCAAATATTGTGCAGGGTTTTTTTAATGAGATTTTCACATTGAGGAGAACTCTGGTCATTAGTTTCCACTGAAGAAACCAAACACATAGGGCTATTAACAACTCATTAACCTAACAACCATTCTTTGGTTCATTGAGGAATGGTAAGTTGCAGATATGATGAATGATGATAAAGGTAGTCTGGACAATATCATGAAGGTAGGATTTCAAGTTATGCAAACAAATCACTCTTCAGTGATGGAGTAAATTACTTCTTCTGCTTCCATCAGTAGCAGGATACAAATACCAATACAGAACACATACGATTGTGTTTTGCATGGTTAATAGTGGGTCAGATGGGTCCAGAAATTCCATAAAACTATGCTCCTAACCTCATCTCAGCCAGGTGGCTTTGAAAAACAATAATAAGCAATAATATTGAATGCCACAGAGAAGTCCAGCTTACTCCCTGCTGTACCACTGCTTCCATCCAGGGAGATCAAGCTGTTGAAATGAGCTTGGGAATCTGATGGAAAAGGAACTAGACAATTAGTGTAACAAGTTTTTATATATATATTTATATATTTTATTAAGATTAACAACAAATTACAAACATGTCAACAAATTAAAATATTTACATTATCAATAACCTTAAATTCTTCACACAAACAATAGAAAGAAATATTCCCCGTTTCTCATTATCTCTTTCACTTCCTACTTTCTTTGACTCAGTTGTTTACATTACGTTACAGTCATTCTCTTCAAACATTTATCTTCCCCATTAACCATATTTTAAATGTACCTTTCGCTCTCCTGTTTTTACTACCTTATACCTTACCCTAGTTCTTTCATTACCCATTACAGATCTTTTCCCAGTTTTCCTCAATATATCTCTTAATTTCTATCATTTCAGTCTTTTTGTTTCCTCTTTTTTCTCCTCTCATCGCTCTTGATAGGCTATCTAAAGTTACATATTCTTGAACTTTAATAAGCCACTCCTCTATTTCTGGAACTTTATTCGTTTTCCAGTATTTAGCATATAAAATTCTTGCTGCTGTTACCATGTACAGTATACCATTCTTATATTTATTTTGTTCTTTTGTCATTTGATATTTCTGGTGTCAACGGTATTTTTATATTCAGTATTTCTGTAATTACCTTATGTATTGCTTTCCAATAAGTTTTCGCCTCTTTACAAAGCCACCACATATGGTAAAATGAACCACTTTCCCCCTCACACTTCTAGCATTTTTTCTCTTTCATTTTATATATCTTACTCAGTTTTTCTGGATCTAAATACCAGCGGTATAACATTTTAATATGATTCTCCTTCAAGTTTTGAGCTAACGTAAATTTCCGTGTATCCTCCCAACTTTTTGTCCAATATTCTAGTTTAATTTCATGACCTATATTACGAGACCATAAAATCATTGAATCTTTTATGACTTTCGATTCCAATTCTCTTAGTAACATAAAATTATACATCTGCGATACTATATGATCTTTCCTCTTAAATATTATATTTTCGAATTCATTCATTGAAATTGTGGTGTCAAATCCCTCCAAATTTTGATCTATTCTATATCCTTCCTTGAGTTGGAGGTACAGAAACCACTGACAATTCCACCCTTCATTATTTAATTCCTCTCTCGTCTTAATTCTTTGTGTCTCTTTTCCAACTTCAATTATTATATCTTTGTATGTCATCCATCTCTCCGATTACTGTATAGAGCTTCATGGGGAGACACCCAAAGTGGAATTTTAATATATATTTTCTTTTTCCAAATTTTCCAAATTTCTAAAAGCGCTCTTCTTATGTAATGGTTAGAGAAATCTTTATCAACTCTTGCTTTACTGTACCGTATGTAGACGTGCCACCCAAACCGGAGATCCGTGCCCTCAAGACTCAACGTTCTATCATCTTTAAGAGTGATCCAGTCTTTTACCCAAAGCATACCATTCGCATAATAATACAGTCTCAAGTCCGGAAGACCACATCCTCTTCTTTCTTTCCTATCTGTTAATGTTTTCCACTTAATTCTCGGTTTCTTCTTGTTCCAGATGAATTCTGTAAGATCTTTTTTCCATTCTTGAAAGCATTTCTTATTGATAATTATCGGTAAGTTTTGAAATAAGTAATTCATTTTCAGCAAAATCAACATCTTAATCGCTGCCATACATCCTAATAGTGACAAATTTTGTTTCGACCAATTTTGTAAATCTCCTTTAATTTCTTTCCATTTCATTTTATAGTTATTTTCGAATAGTCCATTATTTTTTTTTGGTTATGTTTATTCCCAAATATTTAATTTTCTTCTCTCTTTAAAACCTATTTTTTGGGCTACTTACTCTGTTTCTTCCTTACTCATATTCTTGGTTAGGAACTTCATTTTTTCTTTGTTTATTTTAAATCCAGCTAAGTCTCCATATTCTTTACATATTTCAATTACCTTCTCAATGCTTGTTTTCGGTTCTTCTAAAAAAAGAACCAAATCATCTGCATAGGCTCTCAACTTATATTCTTGTTGCTTTATTTTAACTCCTCTTATGACTTCTTCCGCTCTTCTCCTCCTCAGCAGCACTTCCAGCATTATTATAAAAAGAAGAGGGGAAAGTGGGCACTCTTGTCGCGTACCTTTTCTAATTTCTATAGGTTCTGATTTCTCCCCGTTCACCATTAAATTTGCTCTATTATTCTTATAAATCTCTTTAATCCAAGCTACAAATTTATCTCCACATCTCATACATTCTAATAGCTCTATCATAAATCCATCGTTTAAATTATCGAATGCTTTTTCTATGTCTATGAAAATCAGTAATCCTTTCCGCTCATTGTGCTTCTCATAGTATTCTAGTATATTTAGTATTGTACGTACATTCTCTCTAATATATCTCCTAGGAAGAAAGCCACTCTGATCTGGGTGCATAATTTCTTGCGCAATTTTCTTCAGCCTCTCTGTCAATATACTTGTGAAAATTTTATAATCTAAATTTAATAACGATATCAGTCTATAATTTTTTGGTTCTTCTGGATCCTTATCTTCTTTTAATATCAGTGTTATGTTTGCCTCCTTCCACGAATCCGGTTTACCTTTATATGTGATCTCGTTAAACATTTTCAACATCGGTAGGGCAAGTTCATCCTGGCATTCTTTATAATATAACGCCGAGAACCCATCTGGTCCTGGTGATTTGCCTGTCTTCATCCTTTTTAATGCTTCCATGACTTCCATCATCGTTATATTTGTATTCAGCCTTTTTTCTTGATCATCCGTTAATTTCATAATGTACTGATCTAGATATTTTCCAGTTCCTCTCTTAATCTCTTTATTGGTTTCTTTGTTGTAAAGTTTCTTATAGTAATGTCGAAACGTCTCCATTATTCTCTTCTGGTCTGTGAGTATTTTATCCTCCATCTTCACTCTGAGGATCAAATTTCTCTCCTTTTTCTTAATCTAAATGCCAACCATCTTCCTGGTTTATCTGCATTTTCAAAATGTTTTACCCTAAGCATCCTTAGTTTCTTTTCCATTTCAATTGTATTTTCTTCTCGTATCTCTTCCTGTAATCTCTTTATTTCTCTCCTTACTTTTTTATTCATCGGGTCCCTTCTGAGTTCTCTCTGTTTAATCTCTATTTCCAGTTTTGTCATCTTTTCTTCTCTCTTCTTCTTCCACTCCGTTGACCACATTATTAACATCCCTCTCATCATGGCTTTTCCCACATCCCAGACCATTTTAGCAGATATTCCATCTTTATCATTTTCTTGAAAATAATTCTTTAACTCTTGTTTTATCTTCTTAACATATTCCTCCCTTTTCAATAATATCTCATTTATTCTCCATATCCTGGATTTATTTTGTTCCCTCATTAATATTTTAACCTGTATTGGGCTGTGATCAGAGAAAACCCTTGCCAAAATCTCAATATTTTTTATTATCTTGTGCAGAGTTTTTGAAATCAAACACAAATCTATTCTTGACATCGTTTGATGGGGGTCCGAGTAAAATGTGAATAGATAAATAGATAAAGAATAGATAAAGATCAAAGACGGATATCTACAGAGAGACATATAGATGATGAGGATGAGAAGGAAGAGGAGGAGGCTGAAGATTAACATAGAAGATGGAACTAAAGTGTATTTCTTGGAATATTAAAGGACTGAATTCGAAATATAAATCCAGACAAGTCTTCCATTATTTAGAGAAAACTAAAGCGGACATAATTTGTCTTCAAGAGACAAAAATTAGGGACAGAGATGATAAATACTTGAATAATCCAAAGTTAGGAAAATGTTATATATCAGCGTTTGAAAAGGAAAAAAGAGGGGTGGCGATCTATGTTAATACTAAGTATCTTTCAGAAGAGATGTTCAAAGACAAAAATGGTTACTATGTCGGAGTACAAGTAAAATTATTAAATGTAACATTATTGGTATTAGGGATTTATGCACCCTTAGAAAATAAGGCTAAATTTTACAAAAACATTGAAGAAGAGCTACAAAGATATATCAAAAATTATGTTCAAGACCAGATTTTGCTGATGGAAGACATGAGTGGGGTCATATCTCCAGAAAATGACAGATCAATTATAAAAAAACAAAAAAAGAAACATGGGAAATTACCTTCTTTAAAATGATGGAAGACATGTCTCTGATAGATATATGGAGATATAAGAGAGGAGAAATGTAACAAGTTTAGCTACTGCTTATACACTCAAGGGTACCTTGGCCCAAAGGGGGAGATAAGAACTTTAGCCTAAATCTGATCATTTGCCATGACTAGAGTAGAGTCAACCCGTTCAATTGGTGGAACCTATTGACTTACCAAGTTCCCACTCAGTAGGTCTTCTTTAATTGGGTCTAATTATTAGGCCATTAAGGATAGTGAGATTTTTTTGGGCCTTGTTTCTGTTGTAAGTAATCTTTATTCTTAAATAAAATGTAACTTTATTATTATTTTTTAGCAAATTGATTATTTGGTGAGTCAATATAACACTACCAAGAGGAGAGCACTTTCTGATCTTAACAGTAAGTTTATTCAAGAAGATTATCCTGTGAGAATGTAAGATGTGTTTTAGACAAAATACTGTTCTATTAGTTTCTGTTTCCTGTTTACAAATCTAGACTACTGTGCTGGCATATCTGAAATGTACTCTCCCTCTCTGTTCCTACTCAGTAAACATAATAATGAAATAAATAACAAAAAAGTGTTAAGTAGCTCTAAACTGATTTTATTACAAAAATCTGAAATAAACTTCTGATTATCACATTCTGTGAAAGACAAGAAAGCATGGCTTGTTCTTATGAAACTGCTGAACTCATGTCATACTTAATTGTAATTTAGAAAAGTAAACGATTCTCTACTTTTAAAAAGCAAAGATTCTCCAAGCGGCCTTTGAAAGGGAACTGCTCCACATAAGAGTTATCTTTTTGAGCTCACTCTTTGTGTGCACAGATGAATGTTTTTGGTGTGAGACCCAGAACAGAAATCGGAGCTCTGGTGCATCTTCCATGTCATAATATTTTATAGCCTGCCTTTTGACATGAATTTCATCAGGCTTGCAATCAACATTTTTGTTCCAGATAAAACAGGATAATCACAAATATATTATCCTCTGTTCCTTTTAGGGACAAAGGGATGGAAATGGAAATTGCTCTGTAATGAAAGTCCTTTTCCTATAGAGAGAGATTGTATGACTTTGTCCCAGTTTGGGCAAAATAACTTTTGCAGTCCAGCTGCTCTTTGTCATCACTGTTTTCAATTTTGGAATCATGAAGATTAAATGGGAAAAAAAATAAAAATAAGTCGCGGAGCATGCATGTATGTAGTCCACCCATCCCAGTATAACATTATGATAAAGAACATCTCTGTCACCTTGCAGATAAGATGACTCTTTTGGGTAGAATAACATATCTGGAGAACCATAGTTCTAGAGGGTCATTTTCATATTCCATGAAATACTTGTTTCCTTTAGAAGAGGAATGAAAGTAATGATTTCCAAGATTTTTTTGTTGTTGTGACAACTGTGAAGTCAACACAAAGGCATCAAATGCAAATTATTGCATACCCTAAATGCCTTACTGAAACAGTTAATGTTCTTCATTCAAAAGACAACATCCCTAACATTTCTTGTGTGTGTGTTCTTGGAGTAGAAGAAAAAAAGATTGCCAGCATGGTATAATGGTTTGAGTGTTGGACTATGATTCTGGAGACCAGGGTTTAAATCCCTGCTCAGCCATGAAGAACCGCTGGGTGACCTAAGGCAAGTCACACACTCTCAGCCTCCGGGGAAAACAAAGGCAAACCCTGCTGAACAAATCTTGTCAAGAAAATCCCATGATAAGTTCACCTTAGGTTTGTCTTAAGTCAGAAACATCTTGGAGGTAGACAACAACAAACTAGGAGAAAAACATAAAAGATGTTAAATCTGTACAGAATTGAAATGGAAAGATTGCTTTAAATTAAAACTGGATTCCTTGAAGGCAGCATCAAAGTATTTTTTAAAAACCCAGTAAATCAGAATTTAGTCTTCTGGTTAAAGTTCAGAAAAATAAGCTTTGAGGTTTTTTCCTTAGATGTGTGTAGCTTTACTCAAGACAAAGGCGTAGCATTTAAAAGATGCCCAACTATACTAACCATGCATTTGGATTTGATGATTTTTCTCCTGTGCCTTTTCCAACAGATGTTGGGCCAATACTTGGAAGCAGAGTCCAGGAACAGCTGGGAAAGGAGGTTCGACCTGCACTTGATGCAGCCCTAACCATGGCAGGAGGTAAAGGGGACTTAGTTCTCACCCAGAGCCTTCTTGCTTACTTTCCTGAGTTTCTGTGGAGACTTACCATGGGATCCAGAAGGAATGAACTAATTCCATAAACCTATGGGTTGCTTTAGGTGTTCATTTTCTGAACAGAAAACTTTGCTGCTGTATAGCAAACCCTTGAATTTAAAAGTTTTATGTATTTGTTTGTATATCATAAAGCAACTAAAAAAAATCCTGAGCATCTTTAAAATTTCTCTGGTCCTCCTGCCCCTCTTCTAATTGTTTCCTTACATTTGATTATCAGGGTGTCATGTGAAAAGTTGGCTGAGGAGATAATGGGGGGGGGGATGGGTATGATGGAGGCAAGAAAAAAGTTAAGCATTCCACTTCCATCTTCTGTTTCTCCACTGTAGAACTCACCTCAGTGTTTTGGAGCTGTTTAAAGTCTTGGGTTTCCAGACCGAAGTCAGCCAAACATGTACTTCAAGACATAATCCAGATCAATCATGGGGCTGGGAGCCTCCGATGTAGTCCCTGCAAACTCCCTTGGAGACCCCTGAAGCCCCAACCCCTGCAGTTTTTAAAAGTAGCCTCCAAATGTATAGGAGAAACCCAATTAGATCTCACTACTCCCCCATAGAAGAAATTGGCCATGTTTCAGCTGATTTTCAGAACTGAAAGGAATGTTGTATCAATTCTGCTTGTGCTGGGAAGAGCCCTGTGCCACAAGGGAGGGGGGAAGTGGCCCCTGCCCACTCTGCAGTTGCCCACCACCACTCTAGATTAAGATTAGACAAACAAGGTACAAGGCATTGTAACTGGCAGTATATAAGTAGGTGGGATGTCCAATGTCAGAAGTAGGGAGTGTGTATTGACAATTGAAAGTGTTTGCATTCCTCACCAAAATCTTTTCTCATCCTCCACTCTTTGCTCTATTTCTCTGTTTGTCTTGAAGTCAAAGTGGAAAGGGCCATTAAAGGTAAAATATCTTGAATGCATTGTGTGATGTATTCCCTTCTCTTGCTTAAAACCTCTTGTGTGGTTTGTTCTGTTGCCATATTTCCTCTTGTGTCCCACAGTTTATTGTTTTGGCTCAATAGGATAAAACCCTAAAGTAAAGCTCAATCTACTTCTGGATGCAATCTGTAACTTGTTTACTGTAGGGAAGAATCGCAACAGTGAATAGGGCTGCTCTGGAACAAACAGGTTATTCGTTGAAACTACAGTGCTTGTAATCTGTGGATAGCAACATGTTTCTCACTCAGTTCAATACGGCAGAATATGTGATAGTGATGGGAATTGTACCATTGCTCCAGGCAAGGGCCTGATTTTGCTTCTGTTATGTAGGATGATTGGATATTTTTTGGTAACAAACTGGGCAATAGGGAATAAAGGTAAATGGAAACAGACACTGAGAAGACTCTCTCTCCCATGTCCACACCAGATGTGTCTGTTAGGAATAGTTAATGTCAACCATGGTTTGTACCCTAACCTTAGTTAATAGCTTGTAGGGTCCATTGAAGCTGCATCTTGTTTAACTAAACTATGCCACTGGAAGGCATATAGGAGGGAATAGCACTGTCACCTTGCAATTGGAAAAGCTGAAGAAGTTGCGAATAGTAATACTTCATCCTGTCTGACATGAACCAGGCTATATAAATTCACTACAAGCCATGGTTTCATGTCCAACTTCATGGCTGGACCTTACTCGTGGCTTAGACAATCTGATATAACACTTAACAGTGACCAAAGAGAACAGTGCTAACAAAACAATTGTGTATGCAAGGCTACACAGTGAAATGTGTGCTTATACAACTTAGCTCTACCCATTCAGATGCAAGCCTTTCTCACATTTCTGCTTCCATAAAAGTAGAAATAGGTGTAGTATATTGCCAGCTGGAACAATTTTGCACAGACACATGCACACACATCTTTGAATGCCATTTCTTTGCCATCCCTACTTGCTAATCAAGAAGCAGAAGACTGTGGAAGAAACAGATTTGGTCAGTAGGCTTGCTAGCAGGCAGTTTTGGTGAGAGGGGATTTTGGTGATCAAAGATCTACTGCTCTTTGGTTGCTTTGGTAAGTGGCTTTCTAGGAAACTCAGTTGCTCAGTAGCTGTGTAGTGATAGATAGCTTGAATGTAACTAGAGTTTCCTTTCAAGATTTCGCTTTCCTGCAGTATGGTCACTTCCATTTGGTAACAGTTCTTTCAGATTATGTATTTTCTCCCTAAATGGTTTGCAGTGTTGATGTCTAAGCATTGTGTTAAAGTTCTTTGGTTTGATTTTTTAAAAACCATTTCAGCTATTAGAGAAACAAAGGAGGCACTGGAGAATGTGAGTGTTTCTGTGGAGGTCTTGCAGGAGGGCACTGAGAGGCTGCATGCCAACCTGACAGAAGTTAAAGGACACCTGATCAACACACTTAATGATTCTGCCTGCACAGCTGCGCAAGCTGCATCAACTTGCAATATCATCAGGAATTCGTTAAATCAACTAGACATCAATGCCAACTTCAGCAAGGTAAACTAAATATTTATCAGTTCTTCACAATGGCTTAACTCTTTCTGAGTGATTGGGTCATTAGTCCTTCACACTAAGGGTAGAGCCTCTCATGACTAAGTTGTCTTCCATATAAGAATATTTATAGCTGGGTTGGGCATCTTCTGGCCCTCTGGAGATCTTTCAACTGCAGTTCCATCAGATTCAGCAAGCATAGCCAAACATGAGGGATTATAGGAGTTGCAGTTTAGGATCATGTGGAAGGGGGCACTTCCTTCATCCTGGGGAATGCTAAACTATATAGAACCTCATTTATATTCTGTGTTTAACATAACAGTGAGTTCTGGGCCAATATGATGGTTTCTGATTTGGAATGTTCAGTGGGTGTTTTATTTTTTAAAACCTGCAGGAAATCCTGTCCACTTCAGTTTCCCTGCTCAAGAACCTTACATTTTAGGACATACTCTCAATGATATGATTCAAAAAGATAATGGCAGGATGATTACCCAAGGTCCACAGCATTTTGCTTCTTTTCTTGGAGAAATGAGAAGAGGCGACTATTTGATTTGTTTGATCTACTTGATCTGTTTCTTAGCCATTGTTTCTTAAGCATAAATTCTGAAATAAGGGTGAAGACTAAAATCAAGTTGAAGCAGCACATATGTAAAGCTGTTGCATTTTTGGACTGAGGAAAAGAATTTTTAATCACTTTCTCATGCATTTAAAACATGCTGTGTCTTCACCATAAAGCATCCAAGAAAGTTGTTGGGTTCTGTTTAAACATATTCAGAAGAGAGAGATGTCATTTACACTAGTTATAGATCAGACCTTCTCTGTAGCTGCCCCTAGGCTCTGAAAGTTCTTAGGAAGGCTAGAATGACTCCCTCCTTCCACTCCTTCTGTTGTCAGGAAATGGCTGCAATCCTGTATGGTTCATTGTAGTGGATTCACGTGTAGACATATGCTAGGCTGAGCCATATACTCCCTGAAGTATTAAACAACCTCTGAAGCCTCCCTACACATGGCCATTCCATACTTCATGAAGAGTGAGCACAGTCACAGAAGTGTGTGGCTATATTCCTCAAACCAAATGATTACAGCAGCACTGAGATCTCTGGAGATCCTGCTGGTGGATGTCAGTGTTGATGTCATCATTTCATATGTGGCTACAGGAAGAAGCTTCTGTGATCCTGTCCATTCCCCACAAAGCAGGGAATGGCCATGTAGGGTACTTCAAAGGTTATTCAATAAATGGTGAGGAGGGGCTTTGGGCTGCCAAGGGAGGAAGAGAATACGATCCTCTGAAGAGCTCCACAGGGGACATTCTCATGTGTAAGGGAAATGTACTTGTGTGTCTCTCTAACAGAGTGCCATCCATTGGCTTTTTATATTCCCAAAAGCTTTGAAAAGGAAGGGCTTTTAAGAGCCGTTTATTGTTTTAACTTTACTGTTATTAAACCACTTTTTAATGTTTTTTTAATTTACTGAATTTTAAATTTGTTTTTGGTGTTGTTCTTAGTTTAATTCTGTTTTAATGTTGATCTTTTGTATATTCAACTGTGCTCTACTTCTTTTAATTTATAAGCCAACTTGAGTCCCACTTGTTGGGAAAGGTAGATAAATAATGATGATGATGGTGGTGGTAATGGTAATGATTGTGGAGCTGATGAACTCAGCATAGAGAACAAGGAATTCTTCTTCATGGTCTCTGTGCTTCACACATGGATCTTCACACCTGCACAGATCCAACCAAATAATTTTCCAGAGCTGAGGAGCTTTTTGTGGTAGCCCACCCCTCTGGGCACTTGTTTAAATAGAGTTTCTCCCCTCAGTTCCTGACAGCCTCTCCCAGAGGTTTCCCTAAATAAACAATCTGAGTCTTGTGGGCAATCCTTTGTTCATCTAGGCTGGCTGCAGTAAGAATTGTCCTGTTCATGTTGCTGTGTTGTGACTGTTGGGGAGGGTCCTGGCCGTGCTTGAGCCTGGGTCTTGGGACTAGGGCAGGACAGGCAGTGGATTCTGTGAGGGGAGAACTGACTCTCTGGATGGTGGTTCTGGAGATAGAGAAGGGACCCAGTCCCATGTCAGCACGGACTAGGCCGTGGTGAATAGATGGCCATGCCTCT
Organism: Ctenosaura bakeri; assembly: GCA_948474755.1. NCBI lineage: Eukaryota > Metazoa > Chordata > Lepidosauria > Squamata > Iguanidae > Ctenosaura > Ctenosaura bakeri. The sequence continues at coordinate 127,794 of CAOLHI010002077.1, forward strand.
ACACAGCTGTACGAAGAAGCCAGAGGAGACTGTTTGGAATGAGATCAAGTCTGGTATGGTGATAGAGAGCAAAATCAATAATAGCATGGCCAAGGAGATACAGACAGGGACTGGTATTGACGGTGCATCTCACTTCAGCAATAGCAATCCTAGTCATGTGGCAAGGGTAATATCAGTGATAGGGAACCTTGCTTGATGGGACTGAAATGTATGCATGGGACCGTTCTATCCATCAGGGATCGTAGGTATAGGAACCAGAAGCACTAGAGTCTGAGACCAAGAAATTTCTCAGTATCTATGTTGATGCTGAGGGTAGTTAGAACCTTCACTGTGGTACCGATCATAACAATACTGTTCACTGCCTGGGTATGTCTGCGACTTTTAGAGATTGGTCTCAAAGGAGGAGCTGAAGGTGGGAGAGACAGTTGAAGCCCTGAATTGTGAACGCTTTACAAATGGAGCAGGAGTACATGAGGTGGCCCTCTTCAAGGCAGAAGAGACACTTGGAGTGGAGAGACCACATGAGGAACAATTTTTGAAGAGGGTGTAGGAATAAATCTGTTGCAGACAACTGGTGTCACTGGTGGAAGCAACATATCCTATGTTCACATCTCTGACTCATGCTCCTGGAAACCTTGACCCTCACCTTGTGTGCTGACTTTGCTGCTGGATTCTCCTTCAGACTGTCACTCTAAATTTATTACTGACTCAGACTGCTGAAACAACCAATTGTAATTGGTTGACAAAGTATAGGAAACTGCCTCTTTCTAGGGCACCTTCTCTTGTTCCTCTCAACTGCACCTGCTCTGCAGTTGAGGCTGCAGAATCTTCTGACTTCTCCTCCTGTCCTTCCTGGAGAATGCGGTAGATTAATCTGTCATCGTTTAAAGAGATGCACTCCTACGTTGACTTCATCCTTCATCTGGCAAAGTCCCTCAGCTTGAGATCAAAGTTCTGCCTGCTCCTTCCCTCGATCCCATCTTTCAAAGAGTAGGAGTCCACAGCCCCATTCCAACTGTGCTACCACTATTGCCAACTCTAACGTAAGTAGGCAGTCAAAAATGATGCCATTCTCGGTTGCCTGAGTGCAAAGAACCCAGAGAACATTTACCAGGTACAACAAGAGAGCATTACCTTTCTCCTTACTCACCTTCTCTGCAACTCTGTTATTGTCCAAGCAACGCAATCTGCTTTGTCTAGAAAATTGGTTTTACTTGGTAAAGACAGCTACTGTCTCAGTCTCTTTGGCAGGAAGTTATATGCCTCTGCTGCCTTAGCTGTCTAGGTTGTGGACTATCAAGATATCAACAGTTCTTCTGGGAGAAGATCACCTCCTTCACTCCCTGTCTCCCTGAGGTCCAGACATATGTGGCTGTCCTCTTTCAACAGAAGGTCCACTTCCTTACTACCTGCCAAATTACGGTGGCACACCAGAGCACTGACTGTGCTGGTAAAATCATGGCCATCTGCATTGGACTCTGCTGTTATGCTTGGGTTAAGATCGTCAGTTCTCACCAAGGATGCCCAGAACTGAATCAGAACTGAACCAAATGTCCAGAACTGAATGTCCAGAATCCATCATTTGATAGAGAAGTCCTTTTCAATGCTTAGACTAATGAGGTCATGGATACACTCTTCAAGGCCTGGACCACAGCAAAGAAAATAGGCTTTGACTCTGCCACTCAGCCTTCTTGCACTATCAAGTGGCTTCCTTGAAGGAGATCAAGCTACCCATCCCTATACTCCTCCTAGCACTCTTCCCTTCCTTGGTCCCACCAGTCCTCACAATCCAAACAGTCCCAGGACTATTCCAGAACCTCTAGATACAGACTTCTCTTCCATCCAAGAAGTCCCAAACAAACAAATGACTTTGACTCAGGAGCGTTTTCTTCCTCTGTCTTTGTGTCAATGGTTTCTTCTCCATGGGCCTCCCTTCCTCCTGTGCCACCTTCTAACATGGGAGCACATATGCCAAGACGCTTAGACCCTCACCGTCATTCACCTAGTTTATACAGTTGAATTCTCATGGTGACCCCCACTGGGAGTCTTCCAGACTGTTCTGGAATCAGAGGTCCTCTGGCAAGATGTCAGCTTCCTTCTTAGAAGGGGCATAATCAAGTGCCTCTCTTCATGAGCAGCCCACACCAGCTTCTTTTCACAGTATTTCACCATACCAAACAAGATAGCTCCCTCTGACTCATCATGGGCCTCTGAGGTGTGAACCACTATATCTTCCCTCCAAATATTTTGGATGGTCATGTTGTCATCCATCTTGTCCCTCCTCAAACCCAGAAATGGGTCTACCTTGCTGGACCTTTGGGACACTTATTTTCATATTCACATCTGTGGTTTAGCACAGAAAATACATTTGTTTCATTGTTGGTTCAGCCATCTTCCAATACAAGGTCCTGCCTTTTAGTCTGTCCACAGCCCCCTGCGTCTTCACAAGGGAGATGATAGTAGTTTCTTCCCACCTTCAAACTCAAGGCACAAGGCTGTTTCCCTGTCTAGATGACTGGGTCCTTGCAGCTGTGACAGTCCCATTTACACAGACATGGGCAATACTCTCACTCTCCTCCTGGACCTCAGTCTCTGAGTCAATGTAGAGAAGTCTTCCCTCCTCCACTCCTAGCATATCCCATTTATTGGAGCTCTTCTTGATTCCAGGCTCCCCAGAGCTTTCCTCCTCCCATACAGGGCCCAAACTATATTCTTTCTGGTCCATCAAGTACTTTCCAGACCAATGACCACAGCCTATGTTATAATGTGCCTCCTAGGCCTCTTTGTGACCACGACCATGATCACACCCTATGCCAGGTTCCACTTTCACCCCCTCCAGTTGAGGTTTCATCACTGGTTCAAGCTTCACTGCCCAAACTTGTGACTGGTACTGCCCTGCCACATTCCATCCTTTCTCTGTTGGTGGTTTCCCCATTTCAGCCTTTCCAAGGAGATGCCCTTCTGTCCCCACAACTGATTGTCCATGTCATGTTGGATGCATCTAGACAGGGCACAGTGCAAACTGTCAAGACCTCTGGGTCCTGGGCACATGGTCTTGCTTGGAACATCACCTCCATATCAATGCCTTAGAGTTTATGCCATCATCAGTGCATTTCATGCTTTTGATATTCTCTCAGAGGCAGAGTGATCTTGGTCCTGTCAGACAACATGATCACAATTTTCTAAATCAACAAACAGGAAGGCATGAGGTTGCCTTAACAGTGATTGCACTGGCCATGCAACATGGGGACTGTGCATCAACTGGACCATACCGCCATTAGCAGATCATGTCCCAGGCCATTCCAATGCACTAATGCACTCCCTCAGTAGGACCCTACATCCCACGTGAGTGGATCCTATCCAACAGCCTTCTCCATCATTTGCTGCCATTGAGACCACTTGACAATCAACATGTACACTTCTCAGACAAACATGAAGTCTGACCTAAATTGCAGCAGGGGAGTTTCTAGTCACAACTCCCTAGAGAATGTGTTTTCCACTCCTGGACAGGCCCCCTTCTTTATCTCTTCCTACCCTTTCACCTTCTCATGTGGATGTTGGTTAAGATCAAGGAAGATCACTCAAACTGCATCCTGATCACTCCCTGGTGGCCACATCAAACATAATTCGCTACCCCCCTCCATCTCTCTCATTGGCAGCATCTCCATTTCCTCTTCACTTCAACTCGTCTGGCTCAGAGGAATGGCAAGATCTGGCACCCAGACCTAAAGCTTCTCTAGCTCATTATATGGCACAACCACCAGATGACTGGATTTGTACCATCTTGCTCACATCTTGCAAACACTCCATTCACAGTTCCGGTGCTTTCAAGTGGCGTCCCTTCTGTGCTTTTGTCTAGGCCTCAGACCTTCTTTCTTATCCCATGGATGAGCGCTCTGTCATGACCTTACTTCTTCACTTGAAAGATTCACGACTTCCCTCCTCTTCACTTAAACCCTTTTTGGCAGTGATAGTGGCCCACCAGCCACAGGGACAACCTTCTGTAGCATTTTGCTGCAACACTACCATCGAGAGATTCTTCCACGATCCAGGATCTTTCCAATCCCATGCCTTCATGATCTTTGTCCCTTGTCCTGTCTCAGCTCATGCACAAACCATGGGCACTAGATCTTTGCCTCTTCGCACTTGAAACAGTCTTCCTTGTTGTGATCTCCTCTTCCAAATGTGCTGGTGAACTTTTTGCCCTGCACTTGGATTATGTCTACCTAATCTTCCACAGGAACAAAGTGATCCTGAGGTTTCAGCTGACCTTCCTCCCAAAGGTTGTCCCCCATTCCATGTAAATCAGAACTTTGTCTTACCAGCCTTTCACAAAAATCGTTCATTAGAGTTAGAAAAGGCTCTCCACATCCTTGATGTTCACAGTCCTCTCACCTTCTATACCAATGTGACAGCCTCCAACAGACATTCCCCTCATCTCTTTGTGTGCTACAGATGATGTTTCATGGGCTTCCCAGTTTCCTCCTAAAGACTTGCCCACTGGGTAGTGGACTTGAATAATCTAGCATTTGGCATGGAAACACCTTCTGCTGCATGTCCTTTCCCACTCCACTGGAGCCATCTTCACTTCCAGCACCTGGCTCTGGGGTGTCTCCCTACTAGAGGTCTGCAAAGTGGCAACATGGGCACAGCAGTCTGTTTTTGTCCACCATTACCATCTTGATTGCAGAGCTTGGGAGGATGCAGCTTCTGGCAGCATGATGTTGTCTTCCATCCTGAGCTGACCTGCCCCACCACCTGCAGCAAGCCATCTAATCAGCCATGTGTGAGCAAAGAGACCACGAAGGAGGAGGACAGGTTGCTTACTTGTAACTAGTTCTTTGAGTGGTCATTCGTGCCCTCATACAACCGGCCCCACTCCCCCTGTTTGGCAGGTCTGCTTCTGTTGACAGATGTTGGAACTGAGGGGAGTAGCTCTTGGTGCTATTTGTATGAACACCCAGAGGGACAGGGCAGCCACCAAAAGCTACTCAGCTCTGGAACATTCCATGGATGCATCTATGCTGGTGCAAAGACCCATGTGTAAGGGCATAGATGGACACTTAAAGAACTACAATTACAGGTAAGCAACCTGTTCATCTCAAGAGTATGTTCTGAGCCTTTCCCTGAGTCTATGTCACATTTTCACTTGATCTCTACAAATCATATGTAGTTTAGGAATAAATTAAGATGAAACATACATAGGTTCAGTGCATGAGCACCTGGGACTCAGACACTGTCAGATAATTGGCAGTGGATACTGGAGCTATATGTAAGAGCAGGGTGCAGGTAGAAGAAGTTAACATTTATACAGAGAGTAGATGTAATTCCATTTCCTTCCCTTTCAGTTGCCAGGAGTTGGTGCTCAACTTGCCAAAGTCAATGAAGTCCTTAAAATAGACCTCTCCAGTCTGGTTCAAAAGGTATATTCCTAAAAATGTAAATGGTGTATATTACAATCAAAGAATATTATTACAGGTGCATAAGGTAGAACTACACACAAATTGGCTTTGGAAAAAAATACTAAATATTTCAACAGGCAGGTTTTACAAGGACCTCATGTGTATAGGAGTGTGCAACAAGAGAGAAAGCCACAGCTCCTCCCACCGGCATTTGTCAGATTTCTGTATTGAAACCAGAAGCACACTTTACCTCTTCGATTTCTTTCCCACCTTTGGAGCTAGAAGGCAGCTTACATAAATGAATAAAACACTAATAACTTTGGAGTTTCTTTTCCATGTTCACCTCCACCAACTGGATACAGAGCATTAGTCAGAGTTTTTCCTGAAAACCTAGCTTTTACTGTGTAGTTCTGGTAGTCTCTGTTGCCTTACATCCCATTTCACTTTCCTGCCTGCTGGCAATTTGGAAGTCTTTTGCCTGGCTAACTTGAGTATGGAGAAGACTGAGGGTCTGGGGTGGAAAAGGAAGAGCCATGTTCCTTTAAGCTTGCAGGAGCCTTTAGTTATCTAATTTCTTGCAGTATCCTAAGAGTTCTGTTACAGCAATTTTCATGCAGTTTTCACAAACCTTAGCCAGCACAGGCAGAGGCGAGAAACAGCTTGCAATTGCAGTCCAGAAACATGTGCAAGGATCAAGATTCCAGCATGCTGCTCTATGTTCGTCAACATTACTTGGAGTATTTGAAGCCCCTAATTTGGTCACATTGAGAGACAGTCAGTATGATGTAGTGGTTTGAATGTTGCACTGTGACCCTGGAGGCCAGAGTTCAGTTCTCCACTTGACCATGGAAACTCACTGGGTGACCTTGGGTGTACTACACACTCTCAGCCCCCCAAAATCCTAGGGAATGGTTCACCTTAGGTTTGCTATAAGTTGGGAACAACTTGAGGCACACAACAATAACAAGTCTTCAGATGCAAAACAGCTGCAGCCTGAGTGATGACATGCAAGTGTGAGACAAAAATATTACAGAACAGGTATCATTCATAGAGACTGATCTCCACACACTCTTGAGTGACCACATAATTTTTGATTTCTATTTGGAAATTATAAGGCGAATCCCACTAAGAAGGCTGTAATTTATGTTCCAGTTTCCTTAATCAGAGTTTAATTTAAAATATGCTAGTGATATAAATCTTTGGCATGGCCCCTTTTAAAAATAGACATGCTGATCATTTGTCTTGATACTGAAGGCAATATTGAATGTGCATGTTTTTAATTCTAGGGTTATGCAGCATTCAACAATACTCCAGATTTAGTACTCGATCAAACAAGGAACATTTTGTCAGGTAAGAGTTAATTCTTTGACTGTGGTCATTTGCATTACTGGAGTAAGCTGTTGTTTCAATATTCCTTGAATTTTTGATCATGAAGATTTTTATCTTTTTTCAAAAAAAATAAAATAAAGCTAAAAACTAAAAATATAGGTTGTGTGTACACAAATATTTAAATATCTAGTGACATGCCAAGTAAATGTTTTCAGCTGATTTTGAGCAACTCTTAATCATAATGTTGACAACCTTTTTTTTTTTAACTGAACAGAAGTGGTATATATTAAGCAAAAGGGTTCATGTCAGGGGAAGAACAGAAAAAGAGATAAGGAGGCACATCAAAAGATGAACTCTGGTGGGAACAGCAGTCCAGTCACATTTTCTTAGAAGCTGACCCAGGCAAAATGCCCAAGTCACGTAGCTGGAGAGCAATAAGGACACAGATTCTTGGTTATAGCTGTAAATAAGGTTGGCACCAACGTGGATCTGGATCCAAGCGTTGGCCAAGTTGCCTATTGATTGATGAACCAACACATGACCGGCTTGCTGGGATGACAGGTGTGGGGTTCTGCATGGGTGGATGCCACTTCATGGATCCCCTGTCAGTTGGGGATGTGCAAACGAGCACTTCCCAGAGCTGGGTGTGATCCCTTCTGTAAGTACCCCCAGAGTCCCATAAGAGACTCACTACCAATTTGTTGATCCTGCCAATACTTATATACCTGCTTCCTTGATCTGGATCCTGTATGAACAGCCTACAAAGTTGTGACATAAGAAATTCAAATGTAGTACAATTCCACTTGCAAGGACAGCAAATGGACTGAAGCTTTGGTTGCAGAAGAGCTTCCTTATGTGCCTCAGGACCTGGCTGGAGTGAAACTAGTCAGTGGCTTCACTCTGGTCCTGCCCAGCCACTAAAATTTTAAATCTGTTGGCTGGGAGTTGGGAGGTTTAACTATTTCCAGAATCTGCACAAAGTGCATGATTTTCTGGGAAGGAGAAACTCAATTAGTACCGTTATAGACCTGCTGCTGGCACCATCCTGTGTCTTGGGCTGCAAAGATGCCTCACAATAAGTCCCTAAGGCATCTTAGGGAAAGTGGGTGGACCATGGATCCCTTAGACTGCAGGTGACCAGCCTTTCCATTTTCAATGGCTGTGCTGGGCTGGAGGCCAAAAGTATATGATTTTTTCTGTCCTCTGAACATCCTCACCAGTAGTCAGCTCTATAATAAATTTTGCATCTTCTAGCTATGAATGGGAAATTTAAAGCAGGGACATAAATACATATGGAGTATCTCTTATTGTTTGCTGCATGAAATCATTTCTTTCTTTCTTTTGTTAACCGGACCTGGAAAAATGTTTGTAGTGCTACCAGGGACAAGATAAAGTTGTCTTCAGTTCCAGATCTTGTTTGACATCAAACCAATGCAAAGTGAAATCACTGAGAACTCTAAGCTGATGCATCAATTCTTGGAAAATGAGCATGTGATTGGTGTATTCAGACTGAGAAAATGTTTATTAACCTCTCTTTAATTTTTGTTCTTGCATTATGGACCTGTTCTGCCAATATAAGCAGCCGTACCTTGTAAGTTTTCAAAAAGAGTACACAGTATGTATATAAACATATTGCATACTGTGTGATTCATCAAAACTGTAATGCTAAAGCTTTGTTAAAATGTCCTATAATATTTGAACTTGAGAGAAGTGCAAAATCATTTATTCTTCACTATAACTATTAATATGCATTAAACTCTTATAGTTTCTTTCTAAAAATTAAGGGTAGGAGACACCCACAATTAATTTTATTGAAGCCATTTTATTTTCATAGAGGGAATTAAGCACATGCTAACTCCTCTTGTGGAAATCTGTGAGTGGGACTTAGTTCCCACACAGTTCTGGATGAAGAGTTCTGGATGAAGACATATGTGACATATAGAAAGCTTGGTGGTTCCACTTTGGAAGTACTCTGTTCAAACCCTAGTCAATTCGGGCATCTCCTTTGCAATGACACATGCTAAAAATGCATATTCCGTGGCATTATTATAGGAAGACATCTGCTGTGGATAGTGCTGACATAATTCCATACCCAGAACAGTTTTCTAACTCTTTAATTAAAGGTATTGAATAAATACTAAAGATCTATCTGACATTAGCTTTTTTAAAAAGAAGAGCAGGCAAACTGCCTGAAATGTAGTGATTGAATCACTGTTTGATTCATTGGTACCTGTACACCATGGTATATTGGGAAATGAGACTCTTCCCATGAGTGACAGCTTATTGCATTTCTGTGCAAATATGTCTGTCTTCATCATCACCTCAAATTGCACTCAATAATTATAACTATTTCAATAACAATTTTTTTTAAATGAGAACAGTCCCAAGGGCAAATTATTTTGATGAAAAGAGAAACATTTTAGGAGGGGAAACACTTTGAAATTTTATGTAGAGATTCTACATTATTGTTCTAGCAAATGTCCAGAAATGAGAATAGATTTCATTTTGACATATGCTAAAATGCTTGAGCATATTTTAAAAACTGAAATTACACTTAATGCATATTGAAAGTCATGATTGCTCATTCTTTCCATCCCAGGAAATTTAACAAGCAGTTTCATATTTCTTTTGCATATTTCCATTTCCCCACAAAGTAGCATTAGATACTTCTTTAAAATCTTTGCTACAGCTGTGTAGCAGCCATTATATGGCTCAATAGTTTCAGTCAGATTGGTGCAGTGTCCATGCTTTGGGCTGGTCATGTGTTTTTTCAGGTAGTAATCTCATCCCATAATGATTCTCAGGCTCTCTTTTATTCCTATCTGCTGCTTTGTGGAGAAAGGATTTGACAAAACTGGGCTGTAAGAGTGTCTGAATATCTGAAATTTTATTATTGTTATCCTTAAACAGTTGGTCAGAGAAAGTTTGCATCTGAGTATACATGATACAGTTAAGTTCACATTCTGACTTTGGTAATGTTTGCATGCATAGCTGAGAGTGTAATTAGAGAGAGACCTTGCTATGGAAAGTAAGCAGTGAACAATTTGACAGCAAATTATGTCATAAGAAGACTCTGACTTTCATCAACATGTACAAACTTATGTTTGTGTGTGTGATTGTGTGCATTAAAACACCATCTCACATTGATATATTTGTGGCTTGCTTCTTTCAGCTTCATGTTTTTGTTTTGTTTTGTTTTGTTTCATTTTGGTTTTTTTGCATGTGTTATTCTGCTATATAAAATTGCATCAAACAAGTCCTTTTGTTAGCTTACAGTAAGTTATTTTCTTTTGAGTCGCATTAACAGCCGTCATAAACGCACTCATTTTTTTTTCAGATATAAAAAATGTTCTGGAAAATATTGGTTCAAATATCACAGCTTTTACTAAAATGCTTCCTGTCCAGAAGGTACTGGCAGACTTCACCATATATCTTACTCAGAGTGAGGCATATGTTCAAGATCATTTTCCGTTGGTGGAGCAATATGATTTCTACAGGTATGTGCCTGCCATTTGGATGATGTTGTGTAAAAGCCATACTTTTAAGTTATGTGCTCCACTAAGAGTTAATTCCTGTAAAACCACCACTTCCAGTGTAATGGTATCACATTACAGTCAAATCTGCATCTACACTAGAAACATTAATATGTCTCCAAACCCCATGCAGGTGCATAGTGTATTGAGCCTGGAGCACAATTGTGTTAAATAGCTATAACACTTTGGATTTGTTTTTAGTTCAGCTGGTATCAGAATGGTGCAACACTGAATTTAAACGCTAAGTCTGCACTCTGACATAAGGGAACAGTAAATAATTTAGTATAGAGAGTGAAGTCTAGTGACATGTTGTTTTGGAGGAGATGTAATGAAAATGAGGCCTTGCGTTGTATTGCTGATCAAGAAATAAATTGACAAGGGAAAACGGAGGTAATAATGCTGTACAGGCCTTTAATCTCATCTGTGGCTCTTTTTGCTTTCAGATTTGTAGGTTTTGTTGTCTAATCTTATTGTTGTACTATTTATACATTTTAATAGTGTATTTTTTTAAATTGATTTTTCTTAGATGGCTGAGTTGCTTAATTCTCTGCTGCATGGTGATATTGATCCTTGTTTTTTACTATCTGGGACTGTTATGTGGTACCTGTGGTTATGACAAAAATGCTACTCCAACAACAAGAGGCTGCATCTCAAACACTGGAGGAAATTTCTTAATGGCGTGAGTTCTTGTTACTTCAGAATTTCATCAAATTTAGAGGATTACATTGTGAACCTATATGTAAAAAGCAACAACAACAATAACAAAAGTCTTCATGGGACTAATCAAGATTTACAGTGTAAACTTGTGAATACAACAGAACTCTTCTTCAGGCAGAACAGTAAATGAAGAAAAAGATTAAGAGAAAGATGTTGTAATCAAATAGTGATGAACAGTCAGATAGTCCTGGGGGACCTCATGGAATTCCTGAAATAATCAAGGGAGCTGTGTGCATACTGATGACCTTACCTCTTGAGGCTTGTGCTAAAGATCTCCAATTGGCATATAATAACAATAAGTTATATGCATCTTACACAATATTTTTTAAATATATGCATGATATTTTTGTTCATCTAAAAATTGTAATGTGAGAATATGGCCAACATATGTATGCAAATAGGCTACTCAAAAATTGAATTGTGTGCTAGGTACTGCTAAGTGCAGTTTGGTGATGAATCCAGGTTTGCTAACTAATGTATGAATAGATTGTTAGCTGCATGCAAAAGCTGGGGAAAATTATCTCATTATTCACAACCCTGCAGTAGATTCATTTTAAAAAGCTGACTTAGGTGATTTTTGAAGGAAAGAAAGACCTATTAAAAATGATGCTGCAATAAAACTGTCTTTTCTAACAAGACCTGTTTTAAAACCAATTAGAGAGTGATAAATTTCAAAAAAAGGGTAATGTGAATTACAGTATAAAAAGATAATTCCTAAAAAGAAGGCCTGATTGAAGCAGGCTTTTCAAAATTGTTCTGAAGTCCAAGAGGAGAAGGTAGAAAAGGAGAGAGAACTTCTTAACTAATCTGCAGAAAGTATTAAGAATTTCAGAAGTATATAACTTGTAAGAAGAGTTCTAAAGTTGTCTCCTCCACTTGGGAGGGCAGAATGCTGCTGATATCCTTCTGTTTTGCAGGAGTGATGGCTCCTGCTACTCTTTAGATAGGCTTGCAGTTGGATTATGCTCATCTTCCTGTTTGCACATATTATCACCACAGTTATAGTTTGAAGCTCTTCAGCAAACTGGAATCAGATTTACCTGTGTGGGTCCACATTCACACATGTGTATGCATAATTTATTTCTGTCAGGAGGCTTATAAAAGAACTATTTTTAAAATTATGCTACATACACTATGGGTTCAGCCTGGATCTAACTCTAAATTTTACTTATGTTTGTAGTCCTTAATATTGTCTGATTTGTTCTCTAAAATGTACATTAGTAAGCAGTTTTTTCCTTTGATGCAGGTGTCTCTTCAATAGCTCATTAGATATTTTCTTTGTATTTTTCTTTTCCTAGTGGAGTTGGATTCAGCTTCCTCTTCTCTTGGGCTCTGATGCTAATTGTAGTAGTCACTTTTATAACGGGTGGAAATGTGGAGAAGCTTATCTGTGAGCCCTTTGAAGACAAGACTTTATTCAAAGTAAGGTTGTCTGTATCACTTGTATTAAATTATAGATTTTAAAAAATGCACCTAATTATAAAAACAAGGGTTTTTTTTTACTTATAGAGTGATTCTAACATTTTTATGCACCATTGCCAACAAGTTGGTGATGAAGATATTTTTCATGTATGTTTTCCAGTGTTGTAAGCACTTGCAACCTAAATTATCGTATTATTCTACAGCAACTGAGTGAGAAGTAAAGGAGGAGGGTTACATAAAAACAAAGAGGGAAAAGGCACTGGGTGTAGAGTGAGTAGCAAATAACTGTTCTCAAAGTAATTCATTTATTCATTTTGAAACACATGGTAATATATTTAAACATGCAATAAAAAATCAAAATGTGTAAGGCAGTGTTTTGCTTGAAATACAGAGCCAGTGTGGTATATTGGTTTGAGTTGTTGGACTGTGACTCTGGAGGATACCCACTCAGCTGTGGAAACCCACTGGATGACCTTGGGCAAGTCACACTTTCTCAGCCTCAGAGTAAAGCAAAGAGAACCCTTGCCCCGAACAAATCTTGCCAACAAATCCCCATGATAGGTTTGCTTAGGGTCATCGTAGATAGGAAACAACTTGACAGCACACAGCAACAACAATAACAATTTTCACTTATCCTTTTGTGTAAGAATTTCTTATTGGTTTTTGATGTTCCAAAAACAAAAATTAGGCATGAATAAATCACTTGGCAATTTGAGAATAATTTTATCTTGTTTTATCAGTTGTTCTAGCCTCCATGCTGCTAGTGGAGAGAAGTGAAATTCTGCTGCTGCTGCTGTTGTTGTTGTGTGCCCTAAAGTCATTTCTGACTTTTGGTGGCCCTAAGGTGAACCTATCATGGGGTTTTATGGGTCTGAGAGTGTATGATGTGCCCAGGGTCACCCTCTGGGTTTCCATGGATGAACATGGAATCAGACCCTGGTCTCCAGGATCATAGTCCAATGCTCAAACCACTGCACACTGTCTCTCTTAGCTGGTCTCTTAGCCACTACATATGTCAGCCCTGCTGGCCTGGTATAAGACTTTTACATTTATCTTCAATGTACATCTTAGCTTCAGTATGTTATAACCTCAACAGGCAAAGGATTTCCTAGGTTCATGCCTGGTGCACTCAAAGGTGCACTCCACTTGCTAAGGATTCCTTTGATGTCCCTCATTATAGTGCTATCTATATCTTATCCCTTAGTCGGCTAAAATCTTGTCCAATTTTAACTTTCCCAGAAGGCTGTTTGGCAGCTACAACTCATTAATCTTCTAGTTAGTTCCTGGCTTCTTCCTTTCTACATATTCTTCCCATGATCCTTCCTATGAACCTATCTTCCATATGGACTTATTTCAGTGAAGCTCTTATTAATCATTTCAGCAAACTAATAATACTAATAATATCAATCAGCTTAGCAAGTTAGCAAAAGTAGCCTTATATACAGTATCCACCTTCACTGTCGCGAGTATATAGGTTATTAGTTCCAGGCCAGTCTTCTTAATAAAAAAAAGTATTCAAGGCGATACTGTAGTACCAGCATCTTTATATGCAAAACAGTTATTTCATTTGTCAGGGTTAATATGCTGTTCCAGAAGTGTTATGGAACATATCCAAGATATATTTAAAATACCTAAAAGATCAGCATCCCCATGCCAAAACAGGTCATGTCACTGTCTTAGTTTTAGATACCTATCCCTTTTTGTTTCTGCCTGATTATGACTTATACCATTTGAACTGAATTGATTTCTTTTTACTTTTTCTTGAAACATCAGGGCAGATCAGCACTAAGGGAAAAAAATGATTTACCCAACTAGTCCAATCTGTCGCAATTAACAATGTGAAGCATTTCTCCTCTCTAAACTTATCATAATGTTGAACTGAATATTACTGTTAATCCAAGCAAAAATTTGGAAATAATTTGTTAAATTTGAGTAGTTATGTGGTAATTTTTTATATCCTCCCCTAAAGATGCTTTATTATTTAATTTGTGGGGTTAGGTTCTTGTTGCATGTCTACACTAGTTGCACTAGGCTAGCATAGTTAGTGCTGTTGTAGCAGCAAGGTTGTGGGTGTAGTGGCTATGAAGGAAATAGGACAGATTAATCACCCTTGTCATCACTTGAAGAAGGCTGACAGTTTTGAACAGCCTCTCTTTGGCGTCTAAAGCAGAGAGTGTCCTTGGAGCAAAGGTGATCTGGGAAGGCTGGCTTGGAATATTACCTGTGCCTTGGGACAGGTGATTTTTCCAAGCTAGGATTTTGAGAACACCCTTAGCTTTGAAGATACCTGCCCTTAGGAGTCCATTGGAGAAATAGGCTGCTTGAAGATAGCAAGTCTCTCCCAATAGTGATGGTGACAAATATCTCTTTATTTCCTTAGTAGTTTATGCACGACCTGCATCAAAGGGCAACCATTTGTGTAATGGAATTTTATGTTTGGATAGCACATTAGCATGTTTCCAACTTCCGTTAATAGCATTCAGAGATCGGAAACAAATATTGAATTTGATTGCTTATGATTTACTTCTTTTCTCTTATCTCTCAATGAAGCTTAACTAACAAAAGCTTCCCCAACCTGACAGTTTCTAGGTGCATCACACTACAGATTAGATATGTGGGATTTGTAGTCCACTGCACCTGAAAAGTGCTATGTTCAAAAAGGCAACTTAAATGCTACAGAAATGTTATCCCAAACCATGAGTTCCACCCACAATACCAGTACCTCCATTCAAAGGTGGGGAATTATTAGCTCAAATTAGGAGGCCTGCGAGAGAGGGGTATCCTGACAAGATCTTTGATACCAATGTTTATAGGGTCTCTGCAGGAAAGAACCAGAGATTTCAAAGTAAACTAAATATGGTTTTATTGGGGGAAATAGAGTCACATGTACACAAGAGATTCATGCAGTCACGTGATCGCACAAGGCTAACCAAAGGAAAGGGAGGCAAGTATTAGATAGCTTCAGGGTGTAGAATGGGCAATAATTACCAGTCCTGAAGAGCAACGAAGAAACAGCAGTGTTGCTTAGACTTGCATCTAAGGGCAGTATACAAATAAGGAATCAGAGTGACAGAGCAGATACCAGCAATCAATGTACTACAGATTAGCTGCTCAAAACTGGGGGGAGGTACTCTTATTTCCCTCCCTGAAGAGATGTGAGTGAACTGCTTTCTGTCAGAGTAAACAAAAAGGTCTGGAATGGGCTGATTGTTGACAAAATATTGATGGGAGTCCTGGCAGCTTCTCACTGTGTTAGTTGGATAAGGTAAATGGAGAAGGTTTTGGTAGGAGATGTGCATAGCAAGGGTGCTTGCCTGCTGCACCAGGGCTAGGCTATTGTTTTCTGAAGTTGAGCAGTTGAGAGATTAGCTTAGAGTCATTAAGTCAGGCTTTTCCATCTAATCCACAGCAAACTTATGACCTGGCCATGCTGAGGTCACCTCTGCCCTATTTTTGCACATCTTCCCAGCTTGTGTCTCTTCTTCACATGGCCTTTCAGCCATAAATGTATATAACTTAATTTCATGCCAATTAATGTTTGCCAGTTAGATCATATCAAAGTGTGGGAGTGTACAGCTGCTAACAGAAAGAGTACTTTGGAAGCAGGCAAAAAGTTTTTCTTGGAGGAGCCAGCTATAACCATAGAGCTGGAAGGGGCCTCACAGGCCATCAGGTCCACCCCCGCTGGGCAGTGTAGCATCTCCAGCCACAAGATTCCCAACAGGTAGCTGTCCAGCCTCTTTTTGAGGCTGCACCACTTCTCCTAGGCAGTTGGTTCCACTACCAAATTGCTCTTATTATCAAGAAGTTCTTTCTAATGTTCAGTTGAAATCTACTCTCCTGTAACTTTAAGCCATTAGATCTGGTCTATCCCCTGGGCAGCAGAGAACAAACCTGCCCCCTCCTTTCTGTGACAGCCCCAAGGTATTTAAAGAGTCTTTTCTTCACCAAGCTGAACATGCTCAGATCCATCAAGCTTTCCTCATATGTTTTGTTCACATAGAATCATAGAATCATAGAATCATAGAAATGTAGAGTTGGAAGAGACCACACAGGTCATCCAGTCCAACCCCCTGCCATGCAGGAACACCCTCAAAACACTCCTGACAGATGGCCATCAAGCCTCTGCTTAAAAACCTCCAAAGAAGGAGACCATGCTATTCACTGTAATTTCAAAAAGGTTTTTTTAACAATTAAAATTGATTGCTACTAGCTTATTCTTCTTCTTGGAAATAACAAAATTTTACTGATAGCATCATTTTTAATATTGGCTTATGTTCTAAAAGATGTTCATTGTCCGGTAAGGTCTCCAGTGAGTCTACCTTGAGGGTCAGACTGGGCTTTAAAGAGAATGCATATTCCTAGTTCATTAAGTGTTTAGATTTTATATGTGTATTTGAATTTCTCAGAACTAACCTCTGAAAACTATAAGGCCTCTTATGTTGATATGTTCTAGATTTTGGACACTCCCTACTTGTTGAATCGGCACTGGAAACACTATCTGTCTGGCATAATTTTAAAAAATCCAAATATTGACTTGACATTTGAAAAAGTTTACAGGTAACTCTTTGATGTGTTATTATACAAGCTAATTAAGTAATGTCTTGTTTGAAATGTTCAGCTGCATGCTTTTTTCCAGTTATGTGAAAACTAGGAACCAATGCAGAGGCTGGTAGATCTGACTGAGGCCCTTTCTACACAGGGGTTTAAAAACGGTGTAGAGCGACCTCTGACGAGGTCGTCTACACTGTAAAGTGGATTGGGGTGGACTACTTTTGTATAGTTCCACACCCCAATCCGCGCTAGGGTGCCCGGAAGTGGTGCCGCCGCGTGCTTTTCAAGTGGTTTTTAAAAAGCACGATTGTGCAGCCACGTGCAGCCCCGTCACAGCGCCTGGTGTGGATTTGCAGGTGCGCGCAAGGGCGTGCCTGCAGATCTGCCAGGGGCGGGCTTTCCGGCTGGCGAGCTTCTCCGGTTGGTGGAGAGCCTCCGCCAGTCGTAAGCCGCCATTTTGGACCCCGCAGGATGCCACGGGACGCTGAGGAGTGTGGAGCAGCGAAAACGCGCTGCTCCACGTGGCGATGGACTGAGGTAAGCTCTGTTTCAGGACATCTCAGGACGTTTTTTCTTTCACGTGGGGAAAGGGCCTGATTTTCTTTTGTTGTGAGCCCTCTGTGGGCTGACTATGGTCAGCCTCTAATCTCCCACTTCTGCAGACACACAGGCAGACAGACAGATGGATGGACAAATGCAGAGAGCTTTTTCAAGCTTCGTGCTGTTTATTCATTTATTTATTATTTAATTGTACATCCTGTTTTTCTTCCATAAGGGGCCCAAAGCAGCTCACACCCTACATTGAAATAATACAGCTAAAACATTCTGAAATACAAAGATTGAAAAAGTACTGAATACAAACCACTTAAAAATGTCACTTGAAAAGAAAAGCACATTAAAACCCATGCATAGCACTGTCCCAGTCAATTAATAACTGAAGACCTGTTTAAGTAGAAAAGTCTTAGCATACAGATGAAAGGAGCGTAGAAAGGGGGCCAACCAAGCCTCCCTTGGCATAAAGTTCCATAGCCTGGGTGGTGCCACTGAGAAGGTTGTCTCCTGAGTTCTCACCAGCCATACCTGTGAAGTGGTGGGACTGAGAGAAAGCCCTTCCCTGAAGATCTTAAAACTTACATAGACTTGTATAGAGGTACATTACAGATAGGCTGGACCCAAACTGTATAGGGCTTTATAAGTCATAATCATTTGTTGGATCATTCATAATCATTCTGCCCAGAAACAGAACAGTACCAGTGAAGCTGTTTCAGCAAGGAGGTTATGTGCTTGCTATAACCAGCCCAGTTTGTCCACTAAGTTGCTTTGTATGTATGCTAAATGAAATTGCAGTAAGGACCTTCATGAGTTCCAGTGATAGCCAGAAGTTTTCCCATCTTGTGGAATGAATGGTAGACAGGATTGCAAAACAGTTGTGCTGTTCACATGCAATGACTCTTCAGGTTTAAAGGAGGAGAGGTGGCCAACATCAAGATAAATCAACCTGTGGCATTAATTGTTGTGATGTATGTGTTCATGTGTATCATGGCCTGGGAACACAAACTAGAATATGTTAGTACAAGAAAGTGTCCAAAATAGTGCTGTGTGAAATAAAAATGGCATGATGACACTTCTTAGTTTGTGCAAGGATTACTTGGAAAGATACATAAAAGCATTTATATGGAAGTTGCATTAATCTGGACCATGTTGCAGTGTGTGGTTCAGCTGTGTAAGGCCCAAGTCCAATTGGTAAATTCCAACTAGAACAGAGTCATTGAATCAGTCATTGAAGGATGAGTCAATACATAGGTAAATTCTGTTAATTCAGAGGAATCAGTTGCTGCTTTGTGATCTGTGCAACATTATGGGGTTTTTTTATCATGTGGCCCTGCAGATGTTGTTGAACTGTAACTCCCATAAATTCCTCACCTTAGGTTTGGTGGCTCATTTTAATTTTTTTTTTCCTTTTTAAAAGTGAAAATTTGAAATATGGACTATAACCTGTTGCAGTAATCCACTGGTGATTATTTGGGACAAGAACTTAACTCCTAATTTGTTAAATATACGATCTCTGATACATAAACTATTTAATAATTACTCCCAAAGCTGTATAGACTTCATCGAGACTACACCCCCATAGAGTCTTTTACTCTTTGCCTTTGAATGACAGACCTTTGTGTAATATCACAAATTACTTTTAAGACTCCACTCAGTTACACAATAACTTTCCTATCAACTTTCCCATCTTTCATGAAACTGGGAAGGGAGGAATACTTTGTGCAATGCAGAAGTGGTAGTGTGCCTTGAGTGCTTGGCTGCAGCTCTAGTCTTCTGAATCTATTCCATTATTATACCTGAAACTTTCTTCTCAGTGTCTGGTTTATCAACTGCAAATGAATTTATAATGGCAGTGTTGCCAAGTAACATTGATTTCCTTGTTGATGTATAATTTTCATGTCTCTTTAGTGACTGCAAGGAAAACAAAGGCATTTATACCACACTTCACCTAGAAAACATCTTCAATATCCATGACGTTCTGAATGTTAGCATGGTAAGTCAATTTAGGTTGTAAATGTGGATGTTTTTAGTACTTCATCTATGTGATATTCACTTAATTATTTGAATGACCACCTTCAAATGAAGGCTAAGAAAAATAAAATAAACTGAGGTTTTATATTTCTTTCAAAAATAGCCTGAAGAACTGCAAATAGATGTGATGTTAGATATGGTGGTTATTATCTTAACTCACCCCCCACCCCAGGCCCACATAGATAATTTTTGAAGGGAGTCCAAACTGGTGGGCAGGTTCATATTGGAGCAGGCAGAGTCTAAGATAACCTGGCCACAAGCCATTTAAGGCTGCAAAGGCTGAAAACACTTTAGCTTGAGATCGGGAACATAAAAACCAACTATGGGATGGAGTAATATTCTTCATTCTTGACATTGTGGGCAGTGATTTGGCTCCTGTGTTTTGAATCAGTTGATGTTTTGAGGAGCTATGCATGGAGTATGGACTTGGTTCTATCATTAAAGATGTCCTTGAAGCTATGGGTGTTAAAAGGTTGCTTGCTGTAGCTGGAGGGAATTACATTAATCATAGAATCAGAATCATAGAGTTGGAAGAGACCACAGGGGCCATCTAGTCCAAACCCCTGCTATGCAGAAACACACATCAAAGCATTCCCAACAGATGGCCATCCAGCCTCTGCTTAAAAACCTCCAAAAGGAGATTCCACCACACTCCGAAGCAGCATATTCCACCATCAGACAGCTCTGACCATCAGGAAGTTCTTCCTGAGGTTCAGGTGAAATCTCCTTTCCTGCAGCTTGAATCCATTGCTCCTTGTCCTGGTCTCTGGAGCAGCGGAAAACAAGCCCACTCCCTCCTCAACATGATATCCCTTCAAATATTTAAACATGGCTGGTTTCTAAAATTGCTGCACCTACTGCTGGTTTCTTTCTAAGTTCAGTTTATCATGATATAATGCACTGTAACAGCATGGAAAGAATATATTTGAAAATATTTGAATGGTAGATGAAAAATGTTTTTTCTGAGTGTTGGAAATCAAGACAAGGAGAATCTCGGACAGACAAGAATATCTGCAGTTTGGGATTATTTGTTCTGCATAAAAAATGCACATAATATTTTTGTGCAGAAAATGGCACCAAAAAAAAAAGGCAAGTTTCCTGGGAAGAAAGCAATTCTCTTTTGCATTTTCTATGCAAAAAAAGTTTGTTTTTTCAAAATAAATCCAGAAGTACAAATAGTCTTTGAAAACTGTACATTTGCCAATGATTTTCTCACAGTGAGGAGAAAAATAGTAAAATTATTCATTGTTACCTATGAGAAAAAAAATTACAAAGACTCAGTGCAGTTGTGCTGCATATGTGGAAGGGGCTTGTGTCTTTGGTGAGCAGCTGACAATAAAGTTTACTGACTTTCCATTGTGATTATTCTAATGTGACACACAGGAGTTGTCTGAAAACTTCCACCTTTTTTTCCTCCTGTAGTATGCAGAAGATGTATCACTTAAAATCAAGCATATTAATATAAATCTAAGCAACATAGTCTTGCTGGATGAAATTGGAAAGGAGAATCTTTTGAATTTCAGTGCTTCAGGAATAAATGAGATAAACTTTGCAGCATACCTGACAGAGGTAAGAGATGGGGTAACCTCTGTTTTCATGAGTTTTTATGGAATTTTTCTAAAATATAAAATAGAGTAAAATAAATTTTAAATACATATAGATGGCACATGTGTAGGGGAAGCTGTCCACTTTCCTGCTTGTGTTCAGATATGGAGGCATCAGTGAAATGAAGGCAGAAGTTTATGTAACAACACAGTGCTGGTCCTGATGTCTTTCTCAACTATCTGGCTCTGAACCATACATTTACCTTATAAATTGTAGCAGAAACTCAGAAAGTAAACAAGATTTGGCTACCAGTACTGAAGAACACTAAAATCAAGACTCAAAAATATACCAATGAACACCACCCAGACTCTGAAGGTCCCTCTACAGGGAACAATACAATAGGTTGCTAATGTACTTAAAGCACTGTTATGGATATCCCCTGCCTAACAACACAACCCTGGGGGTATCCCATTTAACAATAGGCCATCACACAGGCCAACTTAACATATGCAAATTGCTTCCTCCCACCCGATAGCTACACAAGTATATATACTCTATCTCACTTCCATGCCACCAGATCCTCTGAAGATGCCAGCCACAGATGCAGGTGAATATACTATAAAGATGTTAGCCAATCATGAAAATAGCAGTCATTGAGCAATCATGGAAAATTATTAAGCAAAGACCAAGTGAAAACTAGTCATAGTGAGCTTTTACCTTGCATTTCAGATTGTTCTTCTTACCACTAGATAACACCAGTCAGTTGATGAGGATTTGGGTCAGAATGTTCTCTGTGTCTTAATCTGCTTTTCCTTGAGATTCCTAAGAACTTAATAACCTTGCAGCTTCTAATTTTTCCTTAATGTAGAATATATTTTCTTTAACAAGACTCTATCTTATTTAGGCCTTAAGGTCACTTTTTGCGTTTCCCTTCACATGCAGTGAATCTCTGACTTTGTAATAATATTGGTTCTGTTTCAAATATTTATTTTGTGAGAGTGAAGGTTCCAATGTAGACAAAATTGATTCAGATTAGACTGAATATTATGAATGAATTCTGGTTGTTTGGCAACCTACAAGAAACAATAAAAGAACATGGAAATATGAAGAGATTTATACAAAGGCAATAGTACTAAACAATATCATCAGCAAACTTTGCAGTGGGGAGTTTCTCTTTTGTTAAAAATAAAACAAGGAAAATTAGATGAAATAGAACAAGAACTACATGACTTCTGTTTATCCAAATTGGTTGTTTCTTTTCATATTACTCTTTAGAGATTTTTTCAATGGATTGTTAATTCGTGTATGTAATGTGTGTGTGTGTGTGTTAAATCACACGAGTTTTTTGTTGGTTTTTTTTTTTTTAATTGACTAGGATTTTGTCACTGAAGCAAGGATATGGGTTATGGATGTGGATTAACCAAAAAAATAGAAATATGTATCTGCATGTGCCACAAAGTACTGTCATGTGCAACCTTATCCATAAGTGTAATATATATTGCATTTTGTTACCCCAAAAGTCAGGTCTCTTCCCCATGAGTCTGCATTTTGTCAGTGAGAAACATCAGTAGGACAGGAAGCAGAAATGAATTTCCTGCTGTTTCTGCAAATGATTATGTTGTTCTTGTCAACTGCTAAAACGGGAAAACAACCAGAGCAGTGAACACAATCACATCCCCTATCATCGAATGGAGCCAAACCAGCTGCTGGTTTTCCAGGGAGCTGGTGGCAGTGAAATGAGTGAGAAGATAACTACAGTGATGTTGGCAGAAAACTCCCTTGAACAAAGCTAAAGCCTTATTGACGGTTTAGTCCGTGGCAATGAGGGCAGAAAAAAAAGCATTTCTTTTCTGCTATCATTGTGTCTGCAAAATGCTGGCCAGTGATGCCATTCTAAGTGACCAGGTTTTTTACATGCTTGCCCACAAGAGGAGAATCCAGAACACTCAACTGCCCAGTCCAAACAACTTGCCCAGCACTTTCAAGTTAAAATTGTTTGGGTCCACTCCAGCTTGGATGCTACAATAAATACAGAACCAGTGGATTTAACTTCGGCTCCTGCTTGACCAGTAATAATGAATACTTCTCAGTTTGTACAGTCTGAAGATGGGAATAGGTTTCTAGGAAAGATGAGAGTCACCACACATGTATTAAACCCTTGGCCACCACACATGTATTAAACCCTTGGCCTTCCAAGGGTTACTGGTTACTGAAAAAAGCAGGGGAGGGGGACTGGCTGAGTTGTTAGAGAAAGTGGTCAGTGACTCACTAAAACAAGACAGAGTTCCACTGTGGCTAAAGAAAGCAATTGTAAGAAAAATGTTGTCCCAAGATCCTACTACACTGGATAATTACCAGCCTATTTCCAATATTCTGTTTCTGGGCAAGGTACTAGAACATGTGGTTGCCTCCTAACTCCATGGGTTTCTGGATGAGACAGATTACCTAGATCCATTCCAAAGAGAGTTTTGGTTACCATGGTGGCTGGCCTGTGCCATGTACTGGACAGGTCGAGCATGTCCATATTAAGTCCAGTGTCATCAGTATGCAGATGAGACCTTGCTCCACCAAAGTCCAAGGAAGCTATCTTACTTCCAAACCAGTAACTGTTGTCAGCAATGGACTAGATGAGGGTGAACAAACAAACTTGGTGCTCCCAGTCAGTCAAGAGACAAATCAAGGAGTAAGGATTCAGTCCGTGCTGGATGGAATTACACTCCCCCTGAAATTGCAGGTTGCACAGGTACCAAAATTGCTATGAAAGGCATAACCCCTAAAAGCTTTAGTGATTTGATTTTGTTTTTTGTCTTGTGTAGATCAATAAGAGTGTTACCAAAGTGGATCTCTTGTCCTTTGCTAACGATTTGGAAGCAAGAGCAGACCAGCTGGTGAGTTTTCCTGCGTGAAGAGAAATCGTATCTAGGGTTAATGATTAGTCTTCTCTCTTACCATAAACTAAACACTTTGTTACTGAAACTGAAAATATTGATGCCATAGATGTATGTGCATGTTTTCCATAAATTTGAAACCATTACTGCTAGGAGAGCACAAGCTTGGTTACAAAGCCATCTGACTATCTGTGGATGATCAGATTCAGTAGCAAAATGTGTTTCTGCTTTGGAATAAAGCATCTCTCCAAGAAAACAGAAGTTGGCCATCATCGGATTAAAAGTAACACCTAGACTTTTACTCACTCTGACAGACATGCTGTTTGACATACAATAAAAAGAGCATCAATATTGTATGCTCACATTAATCAAACACAGAACATTCTGCCTGCCACCCAGAGAATATCTTTCCACATTTGTATTGCGACGTGAAACATGGAGTTAAAAGGTTAAACTTAGAGAAGTTTAAACCTTTCTGAAATAAAAAAAATGCAAAATAATTTTTTAGGGAAGGGGACAAACCTCTGGGTTGGAATATATGCTTTGCAGATATATACCATCCCAGGTTTAGACTTAAACATCTTGAATGGCGAATCTGTGAAGACCCTTCAGCCTTTTCTCGCATTCAGTTTTCTCATTCCATTTGCAATTTTACTGATACCAGTCATAACCTCATAAAATGAAAACAATGAAGAATCTCAGTTTTAAATTGTACTCAGTCTTAGCGTAAAAATTCTGTGCATCCAAATCTCTGCCCAACCAGTGATTCCAGGAAGGAAATCATACACTACAAACTTGCCTTCAGATGTTTGTCTTCTATCTGTCTTTAATTAAATCTCTCAATGGAGGACGCCATTGCACTTTTCAGTCTCTAAGAAAATCAGATGGGGTTTTCCTGCAAAGAAAACTATTTTGTTGATAAAAAAAAAATGAAGTTTGAGGTTCAACTGCTTTTCATTATGGCAAAGAGAAAGAGCTAGACTTAATTAGGATAATGGGAAATGCTTTTAAAAGGAAGAAAGGTAGCTGAGAAGGACTTATCTCTGATTAAATTTTATGATATTTTCCAATTTCTCATTGCATGAGGAATGTGCTCCTGTTAGACTTGACATGTAAACGACTCTACTTTTTCAAATTATCACCTGGAAACTAATCTATGCGTTTATACTTGCAGCCCAAAGGAGCACTAGAAAATGCCTTGAAAGGACATGCAAATAATATCCGGATGATACATAGTCAACAAGTTGTTCCATTGGAGCAAGCAATGGTAATACAAAACTAAAAGTTACTGGACAAGGATGAGATTGGAGGGAGGGTGTTCAGCAAGCTGTGAAACTGTTTGGTTTTATAAATCACAATAGTGCCTCAGTTTTTGCAGATCAGGGTGGGCAACTGCAGCAGAGTCATTATCTGCTTCTCTGGTGGGCTGAACCACCACATGTTCAGCCAGAAGCACAACCCAAAAGTCATTAAAGGGCAACTACCAGTGAGAACTTCCTTAACTTTTCTGTTCAGGTTGGGTTGTGTGGAGGGCATTGTGGGTCAGGGTGCTTAAGGGGTTAACTGCCACTACAGAAGCAACTGAGGATATTTTTTCACTCTATTTTTAAAATAAAATTTCCAGGGGTCCTGGGAAGATAACAAAGAAGTGCTTGGGAGGCAGATGTAGCTCACTTTTCCCAACGTCAGTTCCCTGCAATTCAAAACACATCCCCATCTCTCCATGGTTGAATTGGTTCTGATTTACTTCCTTGTTAACTAAAGGCCTCTTGCAGGAATAAAACAGATTGGAGAAGAGGAAAAAATAGCAAAATTGCCCCCCCCACCACTCTCCAGGGCATATAAGGGGACTGTTTTGAGTTCAAATTGTTTTTATGTTTTACTGAGTGTGGGAGGGCCATGCCAGGCACAGGGTTTCAACCTCTCCATGTTCTTCAGGGCCCAGTGCAGCCCCCAGCTCCTGAGAGTTGCCCAACCTGATAAGATTCTAGTCCCTTTGCATTTAAAGACCATCTGGAGTCCTTCCAGATGTAAAAGCAAACTATAGTTTAACAATACATGCATGAACAGTAGAGAGCTCTGGGCTAGAGTACTTTCTCTCTTTTCCTCTGTCACAGTTTTAAGGAGATCCGAAGAGTTTGTTTCTTTAAACCCACCAGAATTCTTTATTTATTTTCAGTATGAAAATTCTATGTTGTTGCAAGTACTTGTGTGATTTGAATTGGAAGACATATCTATTTTGCTATGTATCAGGCTTTTCTAGATGCTTAATGTTATTTTTCAGTAGCCTTACTGCTTGCTTGCTGTTTTTTTCCCCCTTCGACCTTTCTTCTAATTAACTCTTAATCATTTCCAATCTTTTTTCCAAAAACTGACTGTCAAGAAATATGTTAGAGCTAGGGTAAGTGCGTTTTCTTTTTTACACAAAAAGTAAGCAACTAATTTTAGACCCATTTTAAATTAGCACATCTTCCCCATTCAGCTTCAGTATTATACATGTAATTAAACTAAGGGATCTTCCAGATTGAGCAAATTGTTGGGAGGTTGTAGTTCTTGGAGGTACATTTAAGAAAAAATAAACAAAAAACAAATATTCAAATGATGTTTCTGTTGTGCTGCACTGTTTTCTGAGAATACCTGGCATCAACTGCAATATTTTATTCCTCCCCCAGTGGCTTTCTTTTTAGTTCTGAGATCTATCAGAAAAAATATTTTCCCTTCTCTCCTCTTCCCTTTCTTTTAATTTTTTTAGAGTTATAATACTGTGTGGAAAGCTGCTTTAGTACTATTCCACTAAAACCCTAAGAAAGAAATTTAAGATTTCAGAGAGGAGGAAATGTGCCCTTCACAGCATATGACCACCTCAGCAGGCCACACCCCAGTTTGAATTTTTAAAAAGGGTCCCAGTGGAGATCCAAGACAGTCTACAGACAGTCACTCTAAAGACTGAATTGATTGGACACTGTAACTGGCATAACCAAAGGAGCTATCTTGTAAGAATTGATTTTTCTTTACATCAGTCGGAAACAATCCTTAATTTTAGTGCTGGTGGAAGCTAAGTGGATAAGTAAAAGTTTCAGTGCTTTTGCTAATAGTTCTAGCTGTTAAAGTTGCTGTTGAACTGTTGCACTGTTCTTTAAAGAACTTTCTTGAGGTATTCCAAAATACATATCATCTCAGATACATGCTGAGATCAGTTTTAATGCTGTCCATGATAACATCTTGCACCTGTTCACCTGGCTGTGGATAGTATTAGCATACTAATGGTGTAATATGAAACTGACTTAAGTAGAATGGCATGTTGTTTCAAGAAACATGGGGCTGCTTCCATAAACCACAACCCAAAAGAAGTTTTTCCCTGCCTCTTCCCTTCTTCTCTTAATCCTAATGTATAGTACAACTTTAACACATGCCCTGATGCCCCCGTTGTTATCCTGTTAATGTATAGAAGGAATGGGAAGCTCACTGGGATGGAGACAATGATTTTTGAAAAATGAAAAATGGTTGGAAAATGTGTTGGAAAATCCTGATGAGGAGACTGCTGGACTGACAAGAATATTTGCATTTGTTATTTACGCTGGGCAAAATTCACACGCAGTGTGCCGGTCGTATATGCAAGAGTTCCGTTCCAGGAACCCCCATGTGATACAAAAAACATGAGCATCATGTTCCTTTGTAGCCAATGGACACAAGGTATGTATGCCTTGCAGCAGGCATGGGCATGTACTAGTTACATCCATTGACTATAATGGGACATGATGCTTTGCATGACTTCACATTTGTGTATGTGGAGATCATCCCAGAAGAGGGCGCACTGTACATTTTTGTGCAGAAGACAGCCTTTTCTGCACAGAAAATGCTGTTTCCTGCATAGAAAAGACTCCTGTTTATGCAAACACACACACACAAATGTTGTGCAGAATTTGTCCCCAACTACAACATTTTCTGTGCAGAAAGCAGTTTTTTTTTTCAGCACAGACACTGCTATTTATGATGCGATGTGAATTTTGGATAGAATAAACCCAGAACTTTCTCACAGCAGGAAGAAAATTGTTAAAATTACTTATCACTTCCATTGAGAACAAAATTAGCAAAGTATTACATCTCTAATATATCAGACAGTTCAGGTTTGTTATAATATGTAGTTCTCTCCCGGAACTTGGACACTTGGATTTAACCTGGTGCGATCCCAGTGCTGTTAGTGATAGCAAGATGGCCTTTTCATGGAGGTTTTGCATGGAGGCACCTTTATATGAAGAATATGTTTACAGCATATATTTGCTGAACAGCTGACAGGCACCTGTCAGCAGTAGAAGAAATGGATGTAACTGCTAGACCATCTAGAGCTCTGCAATTTGTATGGTAGGGTACAGACAAGCAAGTATTGATTCTGCATTTTTGGCATTTGTGATTTCTGCAGAATGAATTTAGAGATTGTATTGAAGCAGTACACTTGAAAACCTAGGAAAATGCCCAACAGACTCTGTAAACCAGCGATTCTCAACCTGTGGGTTGCGAACCCTTTGGGGTTCAAACAACCCTTTCACAGGGGTCGCCTAAGACCATCAGAAAATATATATTTCTGATGGTCTTAGGCTCCATTCCCTCCTTGGTGGTGGTGCGCAAGCGCGAGCCACGCGCTTGCGTCCTCCTGTTCAGAAGGGACTGAAATCACTCCCCTTCTCCGCTACTGGGAGAACCTCCCATCTGACGGGCCAGCTTGGGGGGGGGCGGTGGCAGCACAGGGGGCGGGCCCCCTCCTCACCATAGCCCCTGCCCCATTCACCATGGGGGGTGGTGCTGCGGAAGGGCCAGGGGGCCGCAAGGCAGCGCTTTTATGGGGGGGGCGAGCTGCACCTGGCGCAAAAGACGAAGCGCTGGAATTCCTCCCCCCCCGGCCAGGGTCAACACTCTGGAAACTTTTCCCACACTGCCCCCCCCCCAGTGGAAACAAGAGCGAAGCAGAAGCAGAGCCCGTGGGTGGTTCTTGGAGTTTTTTCCCGGGGGAGACACGCATCTCCTCTTTCCCTCCCTGCCTACCCCTTCCATTCCTGGCTGGCGAGGCGGCCTTTGCTGGGGGGGCATTGTAAATAATAAATAAATAATTTTATGGTTGGGGGTCACCACAACATGAGGAACTGTATTAAAGGGTCACGGCATTAGGAAGGTTGAGAACCACTGCTGTAAACCTATGCATTGATTGGAAATATACCTCTATACTACAGCAATCTTTAGGTTCTGACTTCCACAGTTCATATTATAGACTTATCTCTTTAAGCTGTGGCATAAGTAGTATGTGCCTCAAACTGCTGACATTGTTGAATAACACCTAAGAGATTTATGTGATATAATTCCTTTGTTTTATATGTTTTTAATCAGAGCACTTTAAACCAGAGCATAAGGTTGCTGCAAAAAACTTCATCAGAACTTTCGGTAAGGGAATTTTTGTTTTGTTTTGCTGTTACTATTGAGTCTTCAAAAATAAACCTATTTCATCACTTTTAGCACATTAAACATTTCACTTTGTGTGCTACCATTGAGAGTAGTACACCATGGGTAGATCAAGAGGGGGCGGTTTTAGTTTATTAAACGTAATTTCAAGTTGAGTTAATGATTGTACTATGCACTGATCTTCAGACATAGAGCAGAGTGTAAGTATGTTTATAAATAAATAAGGAAAACAAGGTAGATTATAAGATTTTTTCACTAAATTGTGGATAGCTAATTGTAAACTGGATCACCTTCTTTTTTGTAATATGATTAATTTACATAAGTATGTTTGTAACTTTCACCAAAAACACCCCCAAAGACTTGTGGCACTAAAAAACTTAGCAAGTCTTATTTAGCATAACCTTTCAAAGGTATGGTTTCATGGAATCTTTCCGGCCACTCATTAGATGCAAAATATAACGTGCTGGTCTTCAATCTGCACCAAAACTCTTCGTTTTTCTTCAACAGACTATTATGGCCATTCAGGGGAAGTCTTGTTGTTGCTGTGTTCCTTCAAGTTGTTTCTGACTTAAGATGACATTAAAGTGAGCCTATCACGGGGGGTGGGGGGTCCCTGGCAAGAGTTGTTCAGAGGCACATTTTCTTCACCTTCCTCTGGTGCTGTGCAAGTATACCCAAAGTCACCCAGTGGCTTTCTATGGTTGAGCAGGGATTAGAACCCTGGTCTCCAGAGCTGCAGTCCAATAGTCAAACTGCTACACTGTGCTTTCTTGGAAATCTTAGTACTTTGTTTTTACCACTGCAAGTTATTCAATATTAGGATGTAAACTAGTTTTTTAAAATATATTTTTAAAAGTCTTTAGGAAAAGTATATTTTAATAAAATTTATAAGAAGAAAATTCAAAAATCTGTCTGGAGCAATCTTATGAATTTTTGCTATGGGTTTTTTGCATTTCTTACTGGTTAATAAGAAGTGCCTAAATCAGACTTTTTGTTTGTGGCAATTTTGCCCTAAATCAGATTCGTCAAAAAGGTATAAAGAAGACTGATAAATCAGCATGCACATGTGAGTGAAATCCATGCCTTGTTGATTCATGGCATTGAATATGAAAAAGTGGATTTTGAAGGTACTCAACAAAGGAAATATTCAGCATTTAACCTGATGGCTGTTTCCCCTTCCTTTCCGCCTAT
This sequence comes from Ctenosaura bakeri, assembly GCA_948474755.1. Taxonomy (NCBI): domain Eukaryota; kingdom Metazoa; phylum Chordata; class Lepidosauria; order Squamata; family Iguanidae; genus Ctenosaura; species Ctenosaura bakeri. The sequence continues at coordinate 158,409 of CAOLHI010002077.1, forward strand.
TGCACACTACACAGTTTTAACACTTTGACACCATTTTCATTGCTATGGCTCTATCCTTTGGAATCCTGGAATTCATAGTTTCATACGGTATTTAGAATTCTGTTCCACAGAGCTTTAGTGGTTCTCCAAACTTCATATTCCAGAAGTTTCCAGGAGTCATGGCATCAAATTGAATCAAATTGCTATAATTGTACACTGTGCAAGAGGCTTAGACTTTCCCCATCTTATATGTCAGAGGATCAGCAATATAATATTGAACATCTTCTAAGAGTAGATCTCCTTTTCTTTCCTTTTCAATTGCCTTAACAGAAGAATGATAGAGATTTCACCTTGCTATGCCCAGTCTTGCTCTTGATTTCTTGTTGGCTTTGTAAATCCACTGATATCAAAAAGTACCATTTCTGTCTCTTTTGTTTGTCTCATATTAATCTGCCTAAATAACCTAAAGACACCAGATCCCATCTGTTCTTGAAAGTTAAGCAGGTCCTCCCTGGTTAGTACTTGGATGGAAGACCAGCAATAAATCCCAGCTGCTGTAGGCTATATTTCAGAGGACGCAACTGGCAAAATCACCTCTGAGTATTTGCCAAAGAAAACTCTATGAAAAATTCATGGGGTCACCATAAGTCAACAAATGACTTCAAGGTACACACACACATACACTGACACACACTAATTTCAATAAGCAGAAAAAGAGAATTGAGAATTATGCACTCATTTGTTTGTGATCTCAGGCCAAACTCAAAATGATATAGTTGCTCTGTGACTAGATCTTCCAGGCTGTTGTTGAAGAAGTTCTGGGAGATACATAAATATTTTGTATTCTGCCCTTCCAATGGTGGAACACAGGAGTGTTAACAATACAAAGTACCACCCTGCCCATCACCTCTTTGAGGACACTCTTAATTACAAATCTGTGGTGAGAGGATCAAAATTCACCCTTCTTGAGTGCTGCATTCTAGATGCCAGTTTCTTCATCACCCACAGCCTTCTACCCTTGACCAGGTTAAAAGAGGTTGGGAACTATGAGTTGATCTCCAGCTTTGCAGTTAATTCGGCTTATGTTGTGTACTGAATAACTGACCAATGAGGCAGCATGAAACAATGAGCTTAAATGTATGAATCAGCCTGAAGGGTCATGTCTTTTTGTCTTTTACAAAACATCATAGTGATAACAACAACAAGAACAACACAACAGTGATGATGGTGATGGTGATGATGATGATGTAAAAATGTAGTAGTAGTAACTAGAACATTGAACTGGCTTGGTATACTTATCTTAATATACTTATCTTGTGCCACCACCACTCTCTTTCTCTCAGGGGAAAGTAAAAAATGTTATTGGAGCTGTTGATGCTGCTCAGCATCTTATAAACAATAATGCTTCATCAGTTATTGTCCAGGTAAATTTCTTTTTTGTTTTAAATGGTATTTTAAAAGTAAATTTTTATATAATCCATTATGTCTTACATTATTGTATATACCTTCATGTTGTGTTTCTTCCCCAAACCCAGGAAACAAAGAAGTACATGGATACTATAATAGGTTACTTTGAACAATATGCTGAGTGGGTGAAAGAATCGGTAAGACAGCTAATTTTTTTCCCATTGGGGCAAACAATCTACACAATTCAATTTTTTTTAAATGACATACTAGTGTGTTATTACTTTGTCTGGAGCTTTACAGAAGTGGGAACATAGAAATGATAGAATGTAGCATCAATTCCCTTTCTAAATAAGGTATAGTCAGATTGGATAATATGAACATTTTATTAGTATCTTTGTCATGAGAATTCAGCATTGACAGCTTTTCGTTTGAAAATGTCAGATGTTGAGTACTTATGTTTCTGATTTATTGTAGATTACTATGGAAGTGGCCACATGTAAGCCCATCGCCAATGTGATTGATACAGCTGTCGATATATTTTTGTGCAGCTACATAACAGATTCTTTGGTAAGAACATTTTGCAGTCTAATAAACTTAAGTTGGAAGGAGGAGGGAAAAGCGGGGGGGGGCAATTCCTTCATTTTTCTTATACATTCAGAAGCAATCTTTCTCCTGAGAAATGTATATGATATTAAGACTGGAGAAGCTGTGTTATCTTAAATGCAGTGTTAGATGTCTCTTTCACTTCCAGTATTTACTGCCTGTCTGTCTATCTGTTTTGTATGCCAACTTAGTCTCAAGGGTGAGATGCCAGGCAGCTTCCAACATAATTTAAAAGGGCAGGAACAAAAGTACAACAACCTATACATATTCTAATATTTAATGATACTGTTAAAATACCAATTTAAACAATTTGAAAAATCCATGCTGGTATTAGATAAGCAGTAAAATATTAGTCCAGCACATACACTTTAAAACCTCTGACTGTAACAGGCAGTCTTTTATTGAAGGCCTGCCTGGATAGAGTGGTCGTTGCTTGCCAGTGGCAGGGCAAGAAGAATAAAGATAAAGATGGCATATGTGAGAGAGAAATCTATCTGTGCATTACAAAGTAGCTTCTATAGTATTACAGTTCACGTACTTTTTCACCCTGTAGTCTGTGGTTTCAAATTTTAACTCAAAAACCAACCCAATTTTGTTATCCAGGTTTTTTCATCTTGACTGTATGTATATGTGTGCCTTCAGGTTGTTTGTCAATTTATGATGATCCCATTAATTTTTCATGGGGTTTTCGTAGGCAAGGATTACCCAAAGGGTTTTTTTGTTAGTTTCTTCCTCTGAAATACAGGCTACAGTATTTAGTATTTGTTTGTGGTCTCTCATCCAAGTACTAATCAGGACTGATCCTGCTTTGCTTCCAAGATCAGATATGGTTTGGTGCCTTTAGGGTATTTCCAGAGGACAAATTCAGATGTATTTACTGCAAGATGACAGTGCATACTGATGTCTTTTCTGTTGCATTGGTAATATCTCCTTTTCCTAAATTCCATGAGATGTACAGAAATGGTGTATTTATATGAAAACAGTATTAGCAGAAGACCTAAATGTGATCCAGTTAAACTTACTTCAGACATTTCTTGCCATTATTATTAATTGGGTATGTTGAAAGAACCACAGAATTAGAGATTTCCCCCTGTGTAATCTCGAGGGGTCAGAATATTTTGTCTCCAGTCTTATTGCAATCAACATGTAAAACCAGCTTTTTAACAGTTGAAGCTAATTGGACTAAACTGTGCAATCATTCAATTACTCTTTCCTGTTTAAACATTACCTACTGACCCAGAAAATACCACTGACATACAAACAGGTGACTCTATTCCAGGCAGGGATAAAGCTGCTTCTGTTCATCCATACTGCAGGAGGAAAGCCTGGCTAGCATATTAATCTCCTGAGGCATACACATTCCTTTTCATTTTGTTTTAGGCTGGTTGAGGTGAAGCAGTTGTCTCACTTAATGCATTAAATATTGTATATAGAGTCCAGGGGTGACAGCACATTCTTCATATTTTTGAGGTGGTTGCCCAGTTTATTTACTTTCTGTAAAAGCCAGGAAATTGCTAGCACAGGGCTTGTGATAGTACCCTTATCTCTCTTACTACAGCAAAATGCAGTACTCTCTCTCTCTACATATAGGAGGTTTGTGTAATTCAAGACCCACCAAGCTGAATGTAGCACATCTGCCATGTGTGACAGCCTACCGACTGCTTGATAAATCCCTTGTTTTTATAGCCTCTCAAGCAAAAAATGGGCATGGAGGGGACAATTGGGGACTGTCAAACACCAGGCAGGCAATCATACAGGGCCTGAACGGCCACGTTGAACTTGAATCACAAATCATGAGGGAAGGTTCTACAGCATGTCAGTCTTAGGACTGCATTGTAAAATAAGTTGTCCATCAATTGTTAGGATAAATAAAATAAGATAAAAATTACTATGAATTACCCATCCACATCTGATTTTAGGGGCATGCACAGAGTAAATTCTTATCCAGCTTCTTCACACACATCTTCCATTTGGCTCTGCATTCAGTGTCTGGAGCGAATAAAGAAGGATAACTGTGGTTTTTGGTTAGCCAGGATCTTGAACCAGTCTGACATTGGCCTTCAATCTGGATGAAAGTTAACCATGGTCAACAGGTACCAGCAAGTTGTGGTTAATGCAACAGTAAAGACACAGAAGGTACACAAAGGGAAGCACACTTTCCCAAGACTGTCTCCCAGTTCTTTAACTACACTTAAAATACAGCCAGCAACAGGTCTGCATTTTCTGTGTTTTCTTTTTCTTATAAACTGGAGGTCCGTTTTTAAAAGATTGTTTTCCTTTTTGCCTAGAATGCCTTCTGGTTTGGTTTAGGCGGCTGTTCAGTGTTTATAATTCCTGCCATCATTTGTGCTGTAAAACTAGCCAAATTCTATCGTAGGATGGATACGGAAGATGTATATGATGAGTAAGTAAGCCAAGAATGGTAACAAAAAAATGCAGCAAAGCATGCTATGTGAAATATGTTGTATTTTAAGGGAAGAATTTATACTAGGTAGTATTGCAAATGGAGTGTTTGGAATAGAACTCAGTGAAATGTTTTGCATGGCATTAATTATTTAGGTGTACCCCCCAACACACACACACACATATTTTTAAAAGAAGAAAAAAATTGATACTAGGTGGGTAAGAGCGGGAAGGCAAATATATGAGAAGAGGGAAGAAGGGAGTGGGAGAGGTCTTCCTAGAGAGAGGTAGCTACATAAAAACATTTACTGAGTTTTTCGGCCTAAACTAGTTATAATTTCCAACTAGAGTAGACCCATTTAATAGTATAACTTGCATAAATATTGAGTTATCAGGCTTTTGTATAACTTGCATAAATATTGAGTTATCGAGCTTTTGTTGGTTCAGTGGGCCCACTCTAATCTAATGAATGGATTCATGCCTATCTATTTAAACAGCTGAGGATTCTTATTGTTGAAAGTGATGAGAAATTGGGAAAATCTCTCTCGGATACCACACTACACAGAGCATGTTTAGAATGCCAAAGAGTGGAGGTTATTTTTAGAAAAAAGTTGCAAAAATTTTATATAGCTGTAGTAGATACCTCCTTTGTGTTGCCTCGTTCCCAGGTACCAGTTGTGGCCAATACAGATACAAATACATACAAGTGAGAGTTTGCATAGGACAAACTCTGGAACAGGAATGTAAAGAATATTTGTAATATTCAGTCCTCAGTGAAAAAGGGCTTTTCAATATATCTCAATATGTTGTGAGATTTTTTGCATAGTTTTCAATGAACCTTTCCATTTTGGGAACTTTTCAGCAAAAAATTACACTATACAGAAGGCATAGTCTTTCTGCCAAATAACAGTATGTTTGTGCAAAAATATACCTGAGCAAAATGCAGTGTTTTTTCACTTAAAAAAAAAAAAGCTTTTGCACAAACAAAAGGTTCACAAAAAGGTTCCAAAATGTGAATAATCTTCAAATAGTGCCCAAAAGAATATTTGAATTATTTTGTTATTCATATGTGTGAAAATGAAATATGTGAAGATTTATAGTCCTCTTTTTAAACAGTAATTGTTCTAGTTCTCTCAGAAAAGTTGGAGATGAGAATGTCCAGTGAAGCATATTGTAAGGTTGAATGCTGATAGAGTAGCCTGTGCTTAAAAGATTGTGTAAGGACCATAGAATCATTTTGATGACAACTATAATGAAATATGGTATGAAATATGCCGTTATGTGATGGAAATATGACGCATGCTTTGCTATGTTTGCTATTAGATTTTTCTTGCAAGAGCTCTTTGCTTTTGTGTTACGTAATTTTCCTGCACTCCGTAACCAGTCTCTTGTTCTTCCAATTGCAGTTCCTCTGTCTCAGGGACTTGGCATTTTACTTTATGATAGCTATTTTTACTTATTTTCAACTTGTCTTCACTTTTTATTTTACTAACCATTTTCCTGTATGTCTGTCCAGTGCCTTTTCCTGATTTTCTCTTTATTTATTTAGACCATTTTTACATTGTAGTTTTGCTAAGATGTAAGTGGGGGAAAAGGCTGGTAAATACTGTGAAGCCAAATATTCTCGTATACAATTACTTTTTAACACATAAGATAACTACTTCTTTTTTATATTTTGTAGTGTTGAAACTATGCCCATGAAAAAGTAAGAGAATTTAATTAATATTATGGCTTGTAATATGGGAGAAATTTTTGGTGTTGTTTTTTTTTAATTGAGTTTTTAATTTATAAATATTGCATATTTGGGACAGGCCACATTTCTTTTGTACATTTTTGGCATATTGCTCTGTGATGTTTACATAAATACCATAAATAATTACATGCAGAGCTTGTTGAAATAGAAAGTGCTCTGGAACTAATATGGTGTGTACATGACCTAATGTACAGTCTTGGTTCAAGGAATGTTGAGTTAAACTGTTTTATATACCGAAGTATCTTAGTTGTCCTTATATTCTGTTTTTATTGGTTGTTGTTAGCTGCTTTAGGTAAATATTTTTGAGAAGGCACTTGATAACATATAAAACAAACACATTTTTTTAAAAAATTATCATCTTTGTAAACCATTGTGTGTTACTAGTTGCATCTTATCATTAACACAGTCCTTTCTTGGTATATTTATTTTATTACAGTTTGGAAAATGGTAATAATGGTTATCATAAAGAGAATTTATATGGTATACACAATCCAATTATGACAAGGTAAACCAGGTTTGAAACTTTATAAGCATTCTTAATGTATTTTTCATTAGTATTTTTCATTTTTTGCACATTTTAAAGTCAAAGCCTTTTATTTTTGCATGACTTCCCACTATTAGGTCTATCATTTTTATGTTTTTAACACATGCAATGCGTAGAACTTTTAACAATGGAGTTGCATAGATTTCTTTCTGTAAGTGTACCACTGTTTTGCCCAGAAAGTGTAAAAATAATTACAATGTCTAGAAACTACGCTTATTACAACTGTTTTTATGTAAATATCGCCAGCCCTTTTTAACTGAGAACAATGATAGACTGAACCAAAAATACCTACTGCAAAACAATGCTTCAGTCATTGACTGGTCTGTTGACATTACCCTACATGTTCAATTTGCTGTGGACAGATGTCATCAGTGCTATTCAAACAGTTGAATAATTTACTGAACATGTGCTTTAAATTGTTTAACATTGAGTCAGGCCATTTAGACCAGTGCTGTTTATATTCAGATGGTGCTCTAGGATTTCCAACTGAGGTCTGTCTCAGTCCTGCTATCTGAGTTACATTTAAACTTGAGATGCTAAGCTTTGAGCCTGTACCATCCATCTTCAGTGTTCAAAACATGTATTCTGCCACTAATTTAGAACTCTTTCCTCAGTAAAGGAAAACAAAACAAGTATATTATACATATACCTAAAATAAATCTTCAGATTCACACAATATCATTATCTTTTTTTAAAAAAATCATATTTTTATGGACAGTATACAGGGCTTGATTACTTAGCTGAAATGCATTGTTCCCCATACTGCATTCAAAGTATGCAGATTACACATGGTTCTACCTTTCATTCCCATCATTCAGTCCCAGGGAAACTGGGAAATGAAAATTCAGTGGAATGGAATGGGATCTAAGAAGTTGAAACTTAACCCCAGGGAAGATGGAGCACAAACCTCTGGATGACCTCACCCAACAATTTCACGTAGTTATTAAAAAGTATGGGACATAAGATGAAACCTTCTGGTACCTCGCAGGCCAGAGGCCATAGGGTAGAACATCAATCTCCAAGCATCATCTTCTACTTCTGGCCTTCCAGGTAGGAATTTAACTGTTGAATTGTGGTATTGTGTGCACCCATCTCAACCACACAGTCCAAAAGGATATCCCAGTCAGTAACATTTAAAACCACATGGAGATCCAGAACAATCAGCAGGATAGCATTCTCCTGTCCATCTTCTGGAGCAGGTTATGTACCAGGTCAGTCAAGTCAATTTGTAATTCAAAACCTGATGTAAAATCAGATCCAATGAGTCCAAATAATCCAATTCTTGCAAAAATTATCATATCAGATTATGTCCTACAAACATGTGGAACAAGTATTTGTTTCTTACATTATCTGAACTAGACTTCATTTTGAAGGCTGCAGAAGTCCACATTCTGTAATGTTTGGCAGCAAAGTTGATTCTATCCAATATATGTGAGAATGGAAGATACTCCTCCTGCCCATTGTCTTGCTCCTCATGTGCATCTGCTCCTGTCCCTTGGATGGGTGCAGGATGCTGCCATAAGAAAGTGGGGAGGGGCAAGGGGAGAGACACCATATACAGTGCTCTAGTTCCCATCCATTATTTTAAGCCTACAGTGTACTTAATAGTGATCAACAAGGTTCTCCTCCTTACTTGAGAAAATGTTCTCACTCTTTTTTAACGCTTTCCTTGAGAATCCTTGGAAAAACTTGGGTCTTCCCAAGAGGTCTCACAAAAATCAAATGCAAAGTGATACATTTCCCAGCCCTTACTGCACTCCTTCTTGAATCTCCTGATTCAAACTGTTTTTTTTTTTGGGTGGGGGGAGAGAGGGCATCTACCATGATGAAGGCTCACTGGTGGAATCAGGAGAGGAGAACTTTTAGGTGTCTCCGGTTGGATGTAATTTCAAGAATGTTGGTTCTGCTGGACTTGGTTGAATATATATTTTTACCCATCTCCTGATTCAAATTAACAATAATTTCCTGAACTAGCCTTTCCTGCTATCAGTTTTTCCATCCCTTCAAGAGTAAGTCTGCCAAAGGGGGGGTAAATGCTAGCAGAGCAGGGTTTGGAATAAATATGAGTTCTGGGAGACTTTGGCCAGTTTGTAATGAGATGTGTTTCTGAATTGGGGAAATTCTGAGCTGAGCTCCCCATTCCAAAATTGGCTATATCGCTAGTGTTTGGAACATCTAATAGAAAATGTAGAAGCTCTTGAGAGAGTGATAAATAGAACAAGTTTAAAGTAAGGATATTAACACAAAAATATCTAGTGAAAACATATAGCTAAAGCTATTTTTTAAACTGACGAGCAAGAACTTAATTTTTTTCTCTCTCCAGCTCTACTGCTTTCTTTTAATAATTGTGGTACCTGAGACAGAGTTTGAAAAACTATACTTTAATTGCTTTTCCTTGCTCCTTAGTGCAGCAGCCTTGTAGTTTCTATTCACTTCTTCCTTGCTGACTTTTTCTAGTTTTCCATTCTTCACTACTGCTTTTAGTATTTTACAATAGGCTCTGCATTTTTGGCATGAAAGAAGAAAAACATGTTTGAAATTTATTACTGGCTTTTCTGATGCAAGTACATATGTTAGTTACAGTGGAAGATAATTACCTTGCTATGTTTTTATATCTAATTTAGTAGTTCTAATAAAATACTATTTGCATTAAAATACTATGTGCAGTCTCTTTGAAATACTGGAAATGGTTAATTTGTTTTTTGAAGTGTCCTCACATCAGCATTCTCAATTTAGTGGTTATGTTATACTGAAGAATGTGATGCTTAAAAACACATAGAAACATACCATGCCCCCAAACCAATGAGTATTTCTGTGTTCTGTTTTATAGTTCTGTGGAACAGTGGTAGTGCATACTGGAAACATGAGGGGTAAGTCAGATGGTTTGATGACAAATGTTGGGTGTTTGAACAGATGGCGAATTTGACCCAATTTGAGTTAGGAAATATAGCTTCATATGAAGGCACCCATTCTTAATTTGCTCTTCATCTCTGGGCTCTCTGGTAACAGGGTTGTCAATACCCTCTTTCACATGCTCTCTTGTCCTGTCTTTCAGGTTGGCCCATAATGATGTGAACACTTATTATTTTAGTCTAGCTTCCTTGTAATGTGGCAGTTAGAAAAATACTCTTAATTTTTCCTTGTGTCTTCATTTTCAGGCCCTGAAAAGAGTACTTCAGACTCTTCTCTGGGAAAGCACCATCTTTCTCATCAATGTTGAACTCTGAATCTTCACCCTTCTTGGCCTGCACTGTGAATTATTTTCAATTATTTGCTGTTCAATACCATTGAAACCTGGAATCAGTGGCTTCTGTTCTTACTTTCCCATACCATCCTTCCATTGGGATTTCTGCCTCAGATGATTACAATTATTTGAATAAACGGGGCTGTCTGGGTTTTGTTAACTTTTTTTTTCAACTGCCCATTCAGAATTACTCAGCTTTTCTTATAATGCCCAGAAATGTTAATACAATATGTATAAATGTGTTTACATGAATAATACATTTCTCTGTACAGACACTTTTGTATCTGTGTTTTTTACAGCTGTCTTACAGCAGATTTTTAATACTGTTTGTTATATACTTCACAAGCAACTTGTTCAGCATGATCAGTGTTCTTTTGGTGCTGTTGGATGGCCACAATAGATTGATTGTTTTTTTTAAATGGAAACTCTTTAGTCTTTCTGTTTTTTTCAGAAAAGTCAATGTCATTGGAGGGTTGCTGTTCTTTCCTTCTGAATGATTATTTAATATGCCATGTCACTAAGACCAAAAGCATATTTTTCTTAAAGCAGTTAGTGTTAAACATTCTGTAGAGATGTGAAAAGAAAAGATAATAAAAACATGTCTTCCTTAGAACCTGAATAAAGACATTTCAGAAGGACTTGTTCAGGACTTCAGCAAATAGCATACTCTGTGTGCATAGTGCATGGAGAATGGCATTCTTGATATAATGACCAAATGTCAAAAACATCATACATGCCTAAATACGTATGCCCAATGTGCTTCATCTTTATTGTCATATGCATCACTTGCATGTGTGTAAAAGAGATTGGATTTGGGGATACATGCATAGAGATTTAGGTGTATCTGGTTAACTCATCTTCATGTCACAGCCAAAGGGAGATATCTCGTGGAGGTGACACCTAATCCCATGCCTGTTTAATTTATTCAGTTTGCCTAAGGTGTGAGACTAGGCCCCAGATTAGCACATACAGTCTCTATGTCATGGCCTCTTTATGTGTAACTTATAAACTACATTTTGGAAAATGAATTGCCTATATTTTGTAAATTGTTAAAAGGGGTGGCAGGAATATCTAGAGACCTGTTGCTTTCCACTGTCCTTGGTCTGAGTGTATGAGTTGTGAACATAATCAGTTTGTACAACTAATTTCAAAAGGACACTCCAGTATGTCTTTCTTTTAATTGGTGGAGACTATTCTAATGCCAATAACATTGGGAAAGCTTTTTTAAGTTTAAGGCAACAATCTGTACTTGTGAATCAGATGAGTCTTCCAAAGTATATTAAGACTACTGATTTTTGCAGCTTGACTGTAAGGAAGCTTTTGTAGTAGAATTTCTACCAAGAATAATTCCAGATAATCCTAAGAGTGCTTAATAATATGATGTTTGCACATCATCTTCCCATCCTGTGCACTTGCAACAAAATTTAATTTGTGTTGTGCTTCATCCATTGGAAGTATTTTTTTTTCCCCTCAGTGTAGGCAAAATACTACCTATGAAGCAATTCTTTAACTGAACAGAAACTGGCATTACCTTGGGTATAACAAGTTTTTTTCACTAATAGGGAAAATTGATTACTTCTGCTATCCAGTGTGTAGCATACTTGTGTGTGAGAGAGAGAGGAGAAAAGAGAGAGAGAGAATGAGTTTCAAAATTGTAGATTTTAATAAGTTCCTATTTTAAATTTGATAATGTCCTGAAATCATTTAAATAAAGTGAAAGCTTGATTAATGTTTGTGTACATTTTTCACAGAAAAGGCTAGTATATTTGGTTAAAACTTTGGTTCAGAGCCCAGGCCGTGTGGATTTCTGCTTCTTCACAATATTTAGATTGAGTTGATTTTGGCTCACAGTGAAATAGAGTTGGTTTTATTAAGGAGCTGAGGTATGTATATTATATCTCAAAAACCTGAGAAAGATTAGTCTTATATCTATTCTTTGCAGCTATCATATATAATGAGATGCGTATATTTGGCTCTGCACATGTGATATGACTTTTTTCAACTGTTCATAAGCTGATTTTAAATGTCCCCCAAGTTTAAAAAGCAGCCTGGCATTAGAAACAAAAGCTGACCAAATCATGGTTGTGAGACAGTTTTCCCCCTTCTGCCTCTGTTTCTAAAAGCTGTGTTTGGGGCATGATTTTGCTTCAGTCCTGGTTCATATTTGACAGAGTAGCTGAAACTTTGAAATGTACATCTGCCTTCCATGACCTGGTGCTCTCCAGGTTTTGGTCCACAGCTTCCATCAAACCACATCAACATGCCAATGGCTGGGGATGATGCGAGTTGTACTGTGAAACTTTGGAGGCACTAGATTTGAAGAAGTCTCTTGTATTCTAATATGTATGCACTATAAGATGTACATGTGTGTATGACGGTCACAAACACAGCACCCTGTGCACAAATGAACACCTGAAGAACAAATCATAAGTCATATAGATAACTAAATTTTCTTATACACATATACTGTTCAAAAAATATGGCATTTATAATCAAATATAACTATCTTAATGGAGGCAGGAGAGGACTCACCTAACAGTAATGAATACACAGGAGAAGAAACATACAAAGCAAGATCATTATTTAAAATTTTGGATGCAAGAGATGATTTTTAAAGGAAGGCTTTAGAAAAAGTATTTTTCTGGGTTGGAAAGAGTTTTAGGGGAAAACATAACCTGGATTGGCATAAAAAGAAATTAGATTGCATGAACTACCAAAAAAACAACGCCACTACATAACCTGCAGTCCACCGCTGGCTCTTTTCAGTGGATGTTTCCTTATGAATTGACAAAGACTATTTAAAAATAATGGTATAGTGCTAGATGCAACTCAGACTGTCCAGAAACACTGTGGTTGAAACACTCTGGTTGTAGTACTTGTGTAGTAATTCCTTGTTCAGAAACTAGAGCAAGCCATCACCAAATTTATATTCCCTTCCTTCCACCCCAACTGGTGTTTTTCCATTTTTGAGTGTGTGGAAAGGAACTATATCCATTCTAAACTGACTGTATTGCTGCACCTTGATCTAATTTAGAAAAAACACTATTTGCTGCAAAAATTCAAAAAATTTTGAATTCAAATTCAAAAATTCAAATATCTCCAAGACAGGCCAATTCCATTCAAGATTAATCAGGGATTTCTAATCATCCAGTATCCATGTGGACTTAACTGAACATCCTTGAAACAAGAATCTCTCTGCTGCGGGAAAAGGTTTCTAGGTTGTTACCATTCATTGCTGCACATTAAACCAGTGACACCAAAGGGGGAAAGCACTGGCTTGAATGGAAAGGTCTGGCTGCACAAGTGAAAGACACTCTTGTGACCTTCCCTTCCTCCTAGTTGCCTAATTGGCTTCCAATCCCATACTATTCACTGGAGTGGCCAGGCTGTTTCTATCCCCCAGACCATCCAGGAGCCAGGTCAGAGCAGATTTAAATAACAATCAATACTGGGCAAATTCACACAGATGAATGTGACATCAGCTGTGCCTGAAAGAGTACTGGTGTTCCCAGATTTAACTTTTCAGTCCACATGATGAAGGCACACACCTGAAGTCATCAGAAATCATTCTGCACATCAGTTGCTTCTTTGGGTTGGCTCTCTCTCTTTTGTTCCCCTTTCTAACTGGTGATGTTTGGCCTCATTAGCAAAGTCTTGCTTCTCCCATCATTCTTCTTGCCACATTGGTCAGCCACATTTTCAGGCCATGATATGTGCATGCTACACATCTGAGGGCCATCATATGGAAGCAGTGGCACCTTTTGGTTCTTCCCAAGATAACTCCCTCACTCACTGTTCAATCCTTTTCTCTGTTTTATCAGGGAGGAGATCTGATATTGTGATGGTTTTCTCTGCTTGGCGCTAAAATCAGTGTGTGTGTGTGTGTGTGTGTGTGTAGACAAAATTCAGCTGAAGTCAATGTGACTTGCTTCTGAGTATGTACATATATATATGAATTTATTTGAAGGCAACAAAACCAGCTTCTGAGAAACACACACGTACACATTTAAATGGGGGTGGGTTTCATTGAATGCAATGGGGCTTACTTTTGAATAGACCTGTATTGGATTTTATTGTATAAAGTTTTAAAGGCTAGGAATGATTGAAAAATAAGCATTTAAGACAAAATACAGTTTTTATGCTAAAAAGATAACAGACATCATACAGCTTGAATGTCATGACAATTTGGGAGTGAAGTAAGTGTAGCACACCCATAGAATCAGCACATAGGATGGCTGCCAACCACTTGTACTTTGAGATAAATGAAACCATTGAAATATATGTTTTGAAAACAAAGAGAACTTTCTGAAGAAGCAGTATGAATACCTGTAGTGGTTTAAAATGAAATAGTGCAGTGGAGGTGCTGATCCTTCTATCTCTGTGAGAATTTTCCCACAATTTGATATCATCTAGTAATTTACTCCAAATACAGGCAAGGATAAAAAATTAGAGTGCAAATCAGGCATGCATTTTTGTAATCCGGTTGAAGCCTATCAGCTTCTTCAGGGCACTGGGAAGTGTCCCCTCTCTTGAAGAAGTATTAACCATCTCTAAAATCTGGATAGAAAGCCTAGCCTCAGCTGATTTCAGTTACCAGGAAGGGGAAGGATTGAAAAAGAAAATGCTCTGCCTCAGTCCTTCTAAGAGCTTATCCCCGTCCTTGGGCTATGTAAGCTAAAAGTTGCCATAATAACATAATCTGACTATGCTCTGTTTGTATTTACCTTTGATAGCATCTTGAAGCAGATGTGAGAGATTTTGTTTGCAAAATGTGGGGCAAATTGGTCACAGCAGGCTTCCATCCCTTCATCCCTTAAGCCCACTTGAAGGAGGCCCCATGCAAAATAACTGTGCAGGTACAATGTTGGCTGAAAAGTATTTCTTCCCTTTGTTGCCTTTACTGCCACTGATTAGAATCGAAAACAGCTTCCAGATGCTTTGTTTGGCCATATGTCTTGAGTCTTCTGACACTTGCATTCCTGATTTCACTGTCCTCAGCCCTCAGAATATCCAGGTGCATTCATGGCCCTTTCCGCATGACATTGCTGTTGCGTTTTTGCCACAGGATGGCAGCGGTCGGCAGGTTGCGCTTCCGCATGATGTCATCGCCGTCCCGCTGCCATCCTGTTGTGGAGTGTCGCGCTTGCGCAGTTTTTGCAAAACGAAAAAAATCCATTTCGCGTCGGCGATCGCACAGTGCTCCCGTCACTTCTGCCCATGCGGAAGATGTGGAAGTGCATTGGTGACACTTCCTTCCATAGCGCAGCAATGGAAGAAGCCTGGCTGAGCTGCGGAAGGAAGATGTGGCACCATTGCGTTCTCTTCCGCATGGACTGAGTGGGGGCAGAGGGGAGCGTTGCTGATGCGCCCCCTTCTGGACCCAAGACTGCAGCAAGACAATGCAGAGGAGCTTCATTGTGTGGAAATGGCCTAAATTTGCAGCACTCATACCAGTAACTTTGGGACCTAATTCCGAGTAGAGACTTAGGCCCTGGGTGAGCCACTGGGTAACATGAAAGGAATTCTGCAAAAGACATCTGGATCACTCAATGTGAATTAAAATGGGCTCCTATCACTGTGAACAGCTGCTGCAGCATAAAGATCAAACCTGATGATTAGTGATCTAACTATGACAGTAGATTCATCATTGGTTCCCCCACCCACTGATCAGCTTTCACTGCTCGAGTAGTGAAAATACCTTCCAGAACAGTCATGCTTCAGCTATCTAATATACAGAACAGCCAGATTTTCTTCTTGGTGTGCCAGGAAGTGGCATCATATCTGTTCCCATTGCCTGCAACTGTTTATTTCCTTAACAGGAACTAGCAGCTGATGGCTCATGGACTGGCATCAGTCCACAGACTATCAGTTTGAGTAGCACTGCTGTAGAGTATATCTTATCCCATGTGTTGAGCTGGGTGTAATTTGAAGAGAGCCGTGATTGTCAGGGAGGTAATGAAATTAGACAAAGTGGCCTCAGTGTATATATAAAACTGGCCAAAAATCCTTGGGCTTCTCAACATAACTTCAGAGACTATGCTAATTTAGGCAGGGATGTTTAGGCAGCAAGGTAGACATGACATTTTATTCCTTTTTCATGTTTCCAATCTCAGGTGTAGATACTCAAAACTGGTAGTCTGTCAACAGGACATCTGAATAGAGAGGGAGAGAATCCTTATGGATCACAAGTATTCTGCCTACCCATCCCTAGTATCCTGGTGGTCTCACTTTGTTTTTCTTTCAGCCAAGTTTCCATTATATAGATACCAGGACAGCATCCCTGGTACTATAATTATTTGTGAGCTTGAATTCAACTTTTTGCCTCTTCAACATGGCGATGGTAGATACTATGTAAGACAACTGGAAAATAAGTATCATGTGCTAAAGATTCAGACCAAAGTGTGCATATTTGGCAAAAATATTTCTTTCAGTTATTCAAATGTTATGCTGTGTTAGGGCAGCAAGATTGGGGTTGTTTCCTTCTGGAATGTTGACAGATTATTTGCATTCCATTTAAGCTATAAATTATGGCCATATGTATCCACCAAGGGAGTTTGAAAGGAGGCTGAGGAGGGAAATTCACATATGCAGCCCAATCTATAAGAAAGACTTTTTGTATGCCAGTCAGTTAAAAAAGCCCAGTTTGATTTCCTTGCGTTTGTTAAGAACAAAACTCCAAGGATCTGAGTCTGTGTTTCACTATGAAGGGGGCTATCATTCTTTTAATTCTTTTTTATCAGTTTTATGGAAGGCTTGGGACAAAACTCAAGGGCAAAGAAAAGCAATTGTAAAGAGATTCATTTTCAGACTAAAGCTAAAGATGCATACGCAATGACTAAGTAGAAATGGTGAAGCAAAGCTAAGAATAGAATGTAGGAATCAAGGCAAGACTTGCTGGTGTAAATATACTGGAAAACCATCCCTTTAATGAGAATCCAAGGACATAATGGCATCAGATACCATGGAACTGAAGGAAACGGAGCAATGCTTGCCACTCTAATCTGGTGTGTCAGCTGCTTCTGAAGCTCACATGAAGCAGGTAGGTTCCAGCATAGGGACAAAGATAAATCCTGTTAGACAAGCGGATGCTGTCAAACATGTAAAGATTGTCCAGAAATCTTTCTGCAAAGTTGGTAAAAGAAGGTCAAGCAGGGAAGGATTCTATTAAAAAAAATCAGGAAAACCAAAACTGTGTCTTTTAGCTGTGGCAAAATCTCCTCAACAAGGTCAAGAATCTGGAAATTATTCTGAAGTATGGAAGCATTGCTGGGAGCCACTGCATAAAATCTATTCCTGCATCATCACCATTTTGAAAGGCTGAAGAAGAAAAGGTAAATCTGCCCCTTTGTGTCACACTGTAGCTCTAGCAGTACTACTTTCAACTCTTCTCTTCAAGTTGCATAATCAAATTACCATTACTGGAATATAAGATGCACTTTTTTTCTCCCGAAAATAGCCCTTAAAATGGGGTGTGTCTTATATGCCAGGTGCTCATTGGAAGCCCTCCTTTCACCACCCCCACCTGCTGAGGCTAAATGCATATGAAAGGGAGGAGGGGAAAGGAGGACTCCCATGAGGCTCCACTCCCCTGCCTCCACCCCTGGACCCTCCTCTGCCTTTTCTAAGCATAATGAAAATGTCTAGAAAAAGCAGGGAAGGGTCTTGGGGAGCCTGGCACTGGCTCTGCCCCCAGACCCTCTCCTGTCTTTTCTAGGTGTTTTCTTTAAGCTTAGAAAAGGCAGGGAAGGGTCTTGGGGAGCCCAGGGCTGGCACTGGTTCCACCCCATGGATCCTCAAGCCTTTTCTAGGCATAAAGAAAAAAACAGTTATCATTATAATGAACATATATAAGGAAGAAGAAATGGAAGTAAAAAATATGAATTTTCAAATAGAGAAGAAAATTACATACCTAGGAATTATAGTCACAATGATTCATATTTGTATGAAAATAATTATAAACCAACCTGGAATAATATGAAAGATGGTATCAAAAAATGAACTAATCTAAATCTATCATTGCTAGACACTGCTAATAGTAAACAAAGTGTCCTCCATCCTTACCTCATTCCTGAATCCCTCCCGTCCTACATATGTGGCCTACAACATTGGCAGAAGACTTGTGTACCAGAGTGCCTCAACTCTGCCACCATGGAGCAGCAGCATTTCTGTTCCAGAGGGGATTACACTGCAGAGTGGGAGAGGAAGCAGTTCCCCTTTGTTCTCTCTAATAGTCACTGTAGGTGGCAAGTACTTAGTCTGAACACAAAGCCTCTGAGGGAGGAAAGGAAACTGGCTAGATATACAGCATTATTACCGTCATAAATTATGTTTATGTTTGTTAAAAAAAGAAAAAGCACTTTCCATGGTCTGATATGCAACTGTGAGGTCCTGGCGCTGGTAGAATTTTGCTGCGGAGCCTATTGAATGGTAACAAGGATAGGATCTAACTGAATGAGGAAGCTAGCAAGGGAGGACCTTTTCACACTATGCAGCTACAACACTATGATTCCCCTTCACCTGCCATGGCTTCATCTGGGGTTTGCAGTTTGGTGAGGCACTAGAGGAGCATTCTGGCTGAGAAGTCTACCTGCTTCTACTTTATCTGACGACATACTGATGATTCCAAAATTTTTGACTAGTATCTGCCTTGGGCCCCACTCTGGGGGTTGGGAGGAGGAGAGGAAGGGGAGATGACTCAAGCACCCTACAAGACAAGACAAGGCAGCAGGATGGGGACAGAACACAAGGAACAGAGATTAGCTTGCCCCGTTCCAACCAAAATGATCTTCCCTTGGAATGGAAATGGAAAACAGGGCCAGCTCTATCACTAGGCAGAGTGAAGTTGCCTCAGGCAGCATGACAACCAGATCAGCAAATGGGGCTGCTTCACTATTGAGAGGGCTCTCTGCCACTGCTGTCTCAAATCCCTCCCTCTTTCGAGCCCTCCATGCCTCATCTTGCTGCCATGCCCATGCCTCTCCTCATCACTTGTTTGGTGACCCCTCCTGCCACTAATCTCTGGCCATCCTCCCTCTCTGAAAAGAATTGTTGGCCATTCAAAATGCATGTCTGCAAAACATTTAATTATGCAGAGTCGCCTATGAAGCAGAGAGGCAATGAGAAGAAGAAAGAGGGGAGTGTAAATACAAAGACGAGTGGGCAGTGTCAGTATATCTCCTCCTTAGCCAGCCAGCAGGAGAACTAGGACCACTGCTGGAGGTGAAACAATCCCACAGACTGTCCTTCCCGACACCTCTACAGCCCCAGGGCAACTGACTGTGGCAGCTGATAACCTTTTTTAGGAGGAAGGAAGCTCCCTACAGTAGTTGTCTGCTTTGTGATCAGTGTGGTGGGAATAGGATAGCTTTCTATTCATTGTGATGTGGAAGTGAGGAAAACCTAGTTCCCACTAAACTTTCTCAGAGACTACAAGCCATCCGTGCTTTTTGTAAAGAGTGATGAGGTTTGTTCATCTGTTTTGGGAAGAAGAATTCTTAAGGTAAATATTAACTCTGTATGTCTGAAACAAGGAACAACAGACCATGTAAAAATGGGGGTACAGATAGCAATTGCTTTCAGATTTTTTTTAAAAAACTTTTTCCAGATAGTTAAGTTAGTCAAAGAACTGGTTTGGAAAAGAAAGACTCTCTGCTGTTCTTGACTAAAATCATTGTAGAGCTTAAAAAAAAATACTCCTGCAAGAAAAATACAACCTGCAGATTGATTAGCCAGCTGAAGGATTTTCTAACATGTTTCCTAACATTCAGCTGGGTCTGGCCACAACACAAATATCAAGCCTTAGTTTTTTGCTCTGTGTTACACAATAGAGGGTTTGAAACCTAATAACTGCTCTTTTGTATAATGCTTACCTTTGGAAAGTTAGGAGAACTTATTTTTGGCAAAATAATTGTTAGCCCAATAGGTGACATTGCAGATGGGTGGGGACAGTCACAGTCTCACAAAGACAAATTGCTGTCTCTTTACATATTTTAAAAATGGAAACATTTTGTACAAAATTTGTATCCTGTTAGTCTTGAAATTTAGTGCTGAAATTTTATTTGATTAAATTTTATTTGATACTTATTTGATTAAAAATTACAGTTAAACAACTTCATAACCAAATTCCTCATTACATTGCTATTGGGAGAGGGAGCCTGTGTACAGATGTTTCTATCCTAATGACAATAACTTCTGAGCCAAAACAAGAGAAACGGAGTGCCTGGCTAAAGGAAAATACAGAGCAAGAAAACATAAACCTGGTTAAATAGTATTTATGGACATCCCCTGCACAAATAAACAGATAAGGGTGTGGTGGAGTGCAGGTAATGTGATATTGCCTAAATGCATCTTTTAATCACAAAGAAAGAGGTAAAATTTCTAGATACCCCAAAGAACTGGGTCCTGGATTCAATGATGGAACTGGTTAGAGGTAAGGTAACATTGGATTTCAGTGGTTTGACCAGGACTTAGTGTAAGGTCCCGCTTTGGGGGTCCCCAATATCAGTATGGTTTGGATGGTGGCGAAACACAGGCACTATGCTGCACCCTTGCCCTGTGAAGTCAACACACATGGCAAAGGAAGTGCAGACACAGGTAACTGTAGGAATCCCTGCCAGCTAGGAACACATGTGAATGAGAATCTGTGCGCTTGAGCCAAAGG
This sequence comes from Ctenosaura bakeri, assembly GCA_948474755.1. Classification (NCBI taxonomy): domain Eukaryota; kingdom Metazoa; phylum Chordata; class Lepidosauria; order Squamata; family Iguanidae; genus Ctenosaura; species Ctenosaura bakeri. The sequence goes on from CAOLHI010002077.1 coordinate 179,002, forward strand.
GCTACTGTTTGGTTGGGAACTTTCTCCCCTTTCTATCTTAGACCATGACTGGCAGCTGTACCTATCTTCAAAATAGAGAGCAAGGGCTGGACATGTGGCTGTCCTGGGAATCACTCCCTAACTTGGGTCTATTGGTGTGGGATCCAGAGTGTTAGGGCTAAGAAACACGTTAGGAACATACACACCAAATTGCTAGCGTCTCTGTTTGTGTGTCTTGTGTGCCACTTCAGTCAGGTCTGTGTGCCTTTGTAAAGTCAGGCTTGTGTGCCTTTGTAATTGTTAGGGTGGGTAGGAAGCCCCAATCCCTTCTGTAAGTCTCTAGAGAACTTGTGGTCTGTGCACTGTGTGTGGTGGTGACCAATTGTTGGGCAATGTGCAACACCGTGTGGGACTGCCACTGACCCTAGGTTAAGGCTTTATCCTGAGTGGTAGGAAACTACCCCTCCCTTGAAAAAGCATATAGGCAGGGCTCAGTTGCATTCCTGATTCCTTTCCCCTGCTGTTTGGCCAAACAGTGTTAGGTTCCCTTTTCTGGGTTTGTTTTCCCTCCTTGGCAAGCACTGTGTGTGGGGAGCAACAAGGATCTCCCCAAAAGGGTCATACGTGACCTTCCCATCCCTGAGTGCCTGGCCTCTGTTTACTGCCAGTTCCATGGGTGTGTCCTGGCCGGTGGGCTTGAGGGAAATGTGAGTGAGCGTTCTTGAGTTAATTGGAAATGTTTTTGAACTCAACTCTTGTTTGCTTTTATGTTTAGCAAGCATGTTAGAACACTCCCTTGCTTCTTTTTTTATTGGCAGTTTGAATTGGCAAAGTTTTGATTCAGTGTCTTTGAATTGGCATTTTTGAACTGACATCATGTTCCTTCATGAGGACAAGAAAGAAAGATTGGGAAAGTGGGTTATTAAAGCAGGCAATAGCCCATGGAAAGAAAGGTTCTTTAACACTGAGGATCCCTTCCAAACCCTGTGGGAAGTTTAACGCACCAAAAGCAGAGAAAAATCACTTTTTGGCCCATCTAGAGATGTCATGGCAGCATGGGGATTTTGGATGGCTATTCATGATGCTACCCATGTGATTAAGGATCTTTGTAGAATGGCTGACAATCTGGCAAAAAAAATCGGACACTGTAAAAGCCCAATATCAGATGCTGGTGGCAAATAAATCAGCCTTTTCTGCCTCAGCCCAAAAGGCCCATGCTAAATCAGATGCAGTCATGGTAGAAAATCAGACTCTCAGGGCAAAGGTTGCCACCCTGGAGAGTTATCTCACCAAGGCACAGTATGCAACTCAATTTCTAGCTAACCAGGCAAAAAACAAACCAGGAAAAGTTTAGCCATGAGTCTTGTGAGCACAAGCTTGCAGAAGTAACCCAAAGACCAGCTGCTAGGGAAGCTGTGACCTCCACAGTGTGTCCCAAGGCAGTTCCCCCATCCCAGTGCATGCTTTGGAAGAATCTCTTCCTGAGGATGCATACCCCCAGACTCCCTTTAATCCTGACTGGGAAGAGCCAGTGTCACTCTACCCAGCTGAAATGCGATCCATGACCTTATGCAAGGCTGAAGTGTCAGATGACAGTGAGGAGGTCCAGGAAGTAACAACAGTTTGTGTTCCCTGGAGAGCCACCATAGCCAAAGCCATCACTGACCAGCTAGGCCCCTTAAACAAGGATACGGGCAGCATGTGGCTTAATGCTGTTGCTCATTCCTATCCCACAGCTAATGGTCAGGACTTAGCCCAGTTAGCCAGAGTTGGTATGTCCCCTGCAGACCTGCCCACTTTAGAGTCCACGGTGGCAGCACGTGAACTAGTTGCTTTGGACAACCATGACTGGATGAAAGAGACCATCCAGATCTTGTGTCCAGGGCAAACCGCAAACCCACTGTTTGTTTTTTGAGAGACAGGCTCTCAGAGAGAACCCAAAGGCCTATGTTGCTAGGAGGAAGCTCTTGTCTATCCAAGCTGGCAAGGTCATTCCCTCTCCGAGGCTAGGAACATTTGATTACAACACAGAGGAATTTAAAATGCTTTTTTATGGAGGCTTTAACTCCCAGACCAAAATGCCCTTAGGCCCCATCCATGCTGACCTGATCACGTGGGCCAAATTTGCAAGACAGATCAGAAAAGTGGCTGATCTCTTTAGGGAGACCGGTGCTGTAAGGAACACTAAGGTTGGCCAGAAAGGCACGGACCCAAAATCATGAGAGACCATCCAAACAGTGACCTACAGCAACCATGGGCCATACACCCAGTACACAAAAGCAGTTGGTTCTGGCAATCTGGACCCTTGTGGTAACTCGGGGAGGTGGGGAAGAGCCTAATGTGAGAGTGGCAGTGGCAGTCAGTACTGGAGAGACCAACGTGGTGGCTTCTTTGCTGGCAGTGGTCATGGTCGTGGCAGTTGTCATTCTGCTCCCCCAGGACACTCGAGGAATACAGGATACCGGGAAGTGTATAGTGGGTGTCATCAGCAGTCTGGTGGGCAAGATCCCCCACAATTGAGCTCAGGTGAGTAGAGGAGGTGTGTTTGCGAGCTGCTTAAGCAAGCAGGAGCTGACATGTCTCAGCTCTACCTGAAGCCCACTGTGGAGCTGATCAACACGCTTGCCAGGGTGTTAGGCGGACCCACTAATGCCTCTCAACCTATGAACACCATTCACTCACACAACACACACAGAGATCTCTGTTAGAGGTGCCCAAGGTCCAATGATCTTATCCAAGGTGTCGTGACTTGGTTGGAGCTTGACATGTGGAGAAGACCGATGGTCATGGCGGGCATTGGGACCTCAGGGGCTGAAACCCCTGCCAAGATCCTGGTAGACACTGGAGCAGCACTTCTGATACCATTGCTCTGTCAGGGTACAGAAGAAGCACCCACCAGGCAAGGATTGTAAATAGGATCCCCATCACAGTAGGGAAAATCCACACAGAGATTAGAGCGTGCAAGAATAGGAAGGAAGATGATGAGATTTTGGATGTCCCCTTCCTAATTTGGCATAATTTGACCATTGACATGGCTAACAGTTTACTTTGGCAAATAGATGGCAACCCCCCCTCTTGTTTTGGCAATATACCAATGTGCAGTCCTTAAGGCTCCATATCCATTGCACTCCTAGAAAATAACCTCTGGACATTGGCATTTCCAGAGGTCTGAATTAAGGACAAGGCTGAGTGTGACGTACTTAAAGATGCCTGTGTCCTGATCAAGGGAAGAGATCCACCCCTGCAACGACAATATAAATATCCTGCAGAAGCAGAAGAGACTGATGGGAAGACATAGCGGATGACTGTAGATTTTCATGCCCTTAATGCCACGACTCCCTCAGTTGCCCTGAGGTAGCCAAGTATAATGAGATCTTTGCTGTAATCACAGCAGGTGCCAAATATTATAGTGTTGTGGATCCAGCTAATGCCTTCCACTCAATTCGACTCTATGAGGCGTGCTGGTATAAATTTGTTTTCACCTTCTGAGGCCAATAGTATGTCTTCAAATGCACCCTGCAAGACTTCCACTCCAGTTTGAGTAACTGTCATGCCCATGTTGTTAAAATTTGGGAAAATTTGAAGCCATTTTCAAGGCCATACATTCTGTCTTACATGGATTACATTTTAGTACATACACCTACAGAAGAGCAAGCCAGAGAAATAACCAAGGAAGTCTTAGGTCTGATCAGGGATACTGGGTTCAAGGCAAACTGGGAAAAAGCCCAGTTGGTCATAACCAATGTGAAGTACTTGGGGCTCTCTCTGGGTACTGAAGGAGGACACCAGACACTTAACGCATAGAGGTGATTTCCAAACCCTGCACCAACAAATGTACATGCATTAAGGGCATTGTTAGAAACATTCAACTTCTCCTGGGACTTCATTGAGTCCTTCGTGGAGAAAACTCTCCCGCTGTATGCTTTGCTAAAGAAAGGGGTCAAATGGAAGTGGGGACCTGAACAGGAGAAGGCTTTTGCTGAGCTGAAACTCTGCCTAGCGAACGCTCCTGTCCTTGCTCACCCAGACATGAACAAGCCATTCTATATTCTATATTCAATTGGCTATACCTGAGCAGAGCATTGGTGCTACCCTCACTCAGTTGCATGCAGGCAAGCACAGAGTCATTGTGTATGCCTCTCATGGCCTGAAGCCAACTGAGCCAAAGTACAGCCCCTTTGAGAAAGTTTGCCTTGCCCTAGTGTGGAGTCTCACCCACTAGGAATTCATTATAGGAGGAGAGTGAGTTATTTTTCAGACCATGCATACTCTCCTCAAGTACATTCTTTCTGGCAAGATTCAAAATGGCCAAATGTCCAGTGCTTGCATTGCACAGTGGACTCTGGCCTTGGTGAACTGAGAGGTTGATTACAAAAAGGAGCAGAGCAAAGTTCTTGCCCCATATGGCTTGATTGTCACTGGACAGCAACATGAGTGTCCCCTTCCACTGATCATCCACATCCAGTGGCCCGCAGAGTGGGGAGAACCATTTGAGGAAGCACAGCTACAAGGCTTTGTCTTCTGGTTTGTGATGGTTCTTCTCTCCACATTGCTGGCAGTCCCAAGACAGATTTTGGAGCCATCTGAGTGGATGACTCCTCATTTTGAAGGGAACTGCTAGACCTCACTCCAGCCAGGGTGCTGAAGTGGAGGCCCTTCAGGTCATTGTGGAGTTCAAGCCACTGGATTGCCCCCTTGCCATTTATACAGACTGAGATTGGTAAGCAATGATCTGGCTTCCCGTGTGGCTTGCCAACAAGTGAAAGACCGCCAATGGGAAGGCCATTGCCCATAAGGAGAAGTGACTACGCATAGCCACTTGAATACAGGACAGGACTGCCCCCACTTGGATAGTGCACGTGAAGGGTCACCAGAAAAATGCTTCTAATGTGTGCATGTGGAACAACCATGCTGATGCACTCACTCGAGAGGAAGCTCTCAAGGATGATGGATCCTTGGATACCACTCCTATGTACCTCATCAATATCAATCCCAAGAAGGTTGTCACTAATCCATTTTTATACCTGGCTAGCTTCCAAAGAAATGATCCCTAATTGAAGGAGCTCTTAGAAGCAGGGAAAGATGCCACTGGACAGTACATGATAGAAGAGAGAGAAGGAATTTGGACTGTGGACAAGAAGGGCTGCTCTCACTGGGTTGTGGCCATGGAGGTCCGAGGAGACCTCATTTAGTTCGTCCACAAACTGGGACATAAGGGCAAGCAAGCCACACTGGAGAGAGTGCAGGAAATGGGATGGTGGCCAGGTATGCACCAGGAAGTTGAGCAGTGGATGGATAACTGCTGCTCCTGTGCCATCATCAATGCAGATCACACTGGCACCAAGGCTCCTGTCCACCACCAGGGGATCGAAGGCTCATGGGCCCGGATCCAAATAGACTTTATAGAGCCCATGTCCACAACAGCAAGAGGAAACAACTACTGTTTGACAGTGATTGATCCGTTCAGCAAGTGGGTCGAGGCATTCCCCCGTAAGAGTAACACCATGGCTATTGCTGTGTGTTTGTTGTTCACAATGTGTGGTCATGCTGGGGAATCACACGTGAATTAGATAGTGACATGAGGGTCCATTTCACTCCCAATTCCTGTGAGAATTCACCCAGGAACTCTGCAAGGCCCTTGGGATCAAGCAGAGATTCCATATAGCCCATTGTCCCCAGAGTTCAGGTCAGATAGAATGGACTAACTGCATCCTGAAAGAGGTGCTCTGAAAGATGGTGTGTTCAACAGGGCATGATTGGAATGAGAAGCTTCCCATCATCCTGATGATACTTACTGGAATGAAGGCAGTCCATGGATTTGCGCCACATAGTGTCATGATGGGAAGGAAGATGTTACTACCGGTTTGACACGATCGTTCCCTCTGATTTAGAGAGCGTTGTTATTAGCAATTAATGGGTTACAACCCTGATTCAGGAGATCTCAAGAATCCACAAAGAGGTGGCTCTGCAATTAGGTAGAAATATGTAGGCCATGGACAAGTGACTTGGCTGGGTTCTCAACCCACTCCAATGGGACAAAGCACAACTGGTCATGTACTGGAAATTCTCCAAAGATGAGCACATTTTGTCCACCAAGTGGAAAGGATCAGTCAAGATCACTAAAAGGGTTTCACCAGCGGTCTATCAGGTTGCAATTCCTCAGTGGCTTAAATACTTTCATGTGTCACAACTTAAGGAATGGAAGAGCTCTGTGCCAGCACAAACAGAGACAATCCAACCAGAGACACAAACTGAAATTGTTGCAGAGGCTTCTGTCCCCATAAGCACCGACACGATACGGCAAGTCTCCCTGAATTACAAAAAACTGCCTGCAGTAGACCTGTCTGAAACATTTCTGGGTTGGCAGCCATCCTGAAGAGACATGCCCAAGTATTCTCTCATTCCCCCTGTACATAGTCTATTGTCTGTAGATTTAGGTATCATAGATAGTAGAGTGTAACTCTGCCCTGCAGTGTGGCAATGGCAATCATGGACTTAAGGACATCTGATGCAGTAAAACCCATTTTACTTTTCCTCCCCTTGATGGTTTCCCCAGGACCCATTCCAGCCAAATACCTCAGCAATTTTATCCTTGGAACTGTACAGTTTTAGAACCATGACATCTTCGAGAAGAGGGAATGCAGTATAGAATTGTTCCTGTAGCTGATGGCACCACTTCAAATCATATTTACTCATTCACACAAGTACAACAATGGTTCACAGATCATAAATCGGCTACTGCATATACAATTGCCAAATGCATATATCCAGAAACAGGAATGAGGAAGTTTTCTGTCAGGAAGGACCAAAGGCAAACACACCTAACTTTGTTGTCCAGTGCCAGCCTAACACAGCTGCTGCAGCATTCAGAGATCTCAATTCGGCTAACCCCAATCCAGTCTGCGACTTAGCAATTGTTACTGGTGCAGCCTGGAATGTGGGAAACCCTTTTGTCTTCTCCATCCTCCTCAGAATAGCCGAAGGGCACACCACCCCTATCAAAGTCAATTTGATATTACCCTTGGGGAAAACACCAAACAGCCCACGTGTAGATTGGCAGAAGCAGTTCTGGAGCATAGAGTGAACCAGTTTAGATAAACAATTCCACCGAGTTGGCTTGTACTTCTGAATAGTATAGCGTGTAATTCGACTAGTGACACGTTGGGGTTTCAGCCATGGGGAATACTTGTCCTAAATCTAACCTATGAAAAGGGGAGGTATACCCTCCAATTTGGCCATGGACACTTGATCGCCACTGTGTTCGATCCATTAATTAAAGACGCTGCCACATTGATCCAGGGAGAGTCCCCCATTGTGAGATATCACATTTTAAAATCAGATGTTTGCGAGTTAATGTTACTGCAGCCAACAATCTCCCTCAAGGAGATCCGAGTAGGACTTCATAAGCTAAACACTTCAGCATGTTGGCTGGAGTACACACCTAATTATGCCCCAGTGAGGATGGCTGAGCAGAATAGGTTAGATTGTGGACTGGACCTGTAAGTCCCTCTAGAGTAAAAAGGGCATGGATGGATTGGATTGCTCCCTTGGGAGCAGGTATGTCTCTATTGGATGCAGCCAGGGTTTAAGTTTTAGCCAATAAGCTGTGCTACATGACCATAGACATAGCAAATATGGGAGAGCCCATAAGGAAATCTGCCCAAGTCCTGTCTGACATCATGTATTCTGTAACTTCCTTAAATTGAGAGTTGGCTATGGAGCGAGACGAGTTAATTTTGGCAGAAGAAATGCATTTTGGCAACAGAAACGTTTCCACATTCTTAGCACGCAGTCAAATGCAAACCACAAACATGATGACAGTAAGGGAATTGATTCGGCACACCCACGATGACCACATCCCAAAAGAGATTAGAGAAATGATTCAGCCTAAGCTAAGGAAAGAGGAGGTAAATGTCACATATAGTCCCCAATGGAATAAATTGCAATTGTTCAAGGTGACTGTCACTGCAAGGATCATACTCCTCATTCATCCAGTTGTTTCCCTTGGAATTGAAACAGTTTCTAATGACAACGTACTCTAAAGACTGCAACCACTGGGTCACAGTGCTCAGGTCAAAATGGCAAACTGTAAATGTAGAAGGATGTCTACACTGTGAAAAAGTAGGTTTCATATGTTTGGATGAAGACTTAATGTCCCATCATCCATATTTATCCCCTTAAGGGCCAAGAAGGCAGATGTGCCTATGAAATTACCCAAGGCTCAAATTCAGCCATTGTATACATCAGAAAGGGTTGTGCATGTATAAGAAGGGCATGTCACACAGTCACAATAAATGGATATACTCTACGACCCATGGTCCCCACCTTAAATCGCTGTTTCTGCAACATCACAACCATAAGTGCCTGTGATATAGATTATGCAACAGCCATCTGGACAAAGCAAGAAATGGCTGCAATCTCCTCACTGTACAGTTCTGTTTCCCCTGTATTCTTTGGGCTTAGTATACACATATTGCATGAGTTATTGTCTCACTGTGACTTAAACAACTAATGAATATAAAAGCTGCAGGAAGCAAAGCAGCTCTTTTGGTCTCCTACAATGGCAAAGCCATTGTGATAATGGGGCTTCCCATTATCTAGACTTAGCTAAAAAGAGGACAGTTCCCTCTTCAGGTAAACCAAGGGTTAATCAGGTGTTGGGATTAGATTACATTTTAGTATGTGGTCAGCATCATAGGTCATGTGGGTCAGCATCATAGATCATGTGGGTCAGCATCACAGGTCATAGAACTGACCAATCAAAAAGGTAGGAAGTGAGCATCTTCAGGATGCTTCCAAGGAGAAGTTATAAAACTTCTTGGAGGCCATGTGGCCGAGAGAGATAACAAAGGGATAACAAAGAAGAACAACCCAGGAACCTCCTGGAGGGGGGTTCTGAGCCAGTAGCAGGCTGCAGGCCATAGGCCTCGCCTCCTGGCCCTTCCTTTAGAACATCTAAGCCTAGGAACAACTGTGAGTAATTAGACTAAAGTTATCTAGTCGCGTTAGGGACTTTTCTGTTATTTTGGAGGCTGGCTGATCTAAAGAATGTATCTGTGCTTTCATATCTGTTCTTTTTGTAACTAAGCGTGCCTGGGAGGAGGGGCTTCCCATGTGTGGTAATTTGCCTTGTTTATTTGCCTACCTTTAATAAATACTTTCTGTAAAAGACCCTGTTTCTCTCCTTCCCACGCCAAGCTAGGTAGACTGGGGGAAAAGGAAGATCCTTAAGCTTAGGGATTGACATGTTCTGGATAGAGTCCCATTGTACTTTCCAGGAATTCATAATTCAACGGGTGGTGGCAGTGAAGATTAATAGCTAAAATTCATAACAGGTTGGAATATACATCCCAGCAGAGCATGGTGTCATTTTCCAGCTTCACATGGTGGCATTTTCCAGCTTCACATACTGGAATTCTACATTTCAGTATCACAGCCATCACCAACATTTCCAAATAAATTGTAAATGCTGGTCATCATTCATAGTGGGAGTCACTCCTAGGCTGGTCTCCCAAAGCAATGGGGTTTTTCAATGTCATATTACATCCCATTGGTGTAATTCTGGCTTTCTAAATTATCTCACTGTTAAGCCTTGCTGACCTCATATATTGGATCCATTGCCAACTAGCTAAACTGAGAGCCCTTGGAGAATTGGCCCCATCTGCCAAGGCCAAATCTCTTATTTGACTCCCATGAAGCTCTCTACCTCTAATCCACATTAAAAAATCATCACCTCTGCATCATCCGGCCCTCCAAACTTGGTCTGGGCTGCAGCCGGGAGAAGCTGATAACAAACACCGGTCAGAAACTCAGCAGTAACTTAACTGGTTAGTTTACTTAAGCAAAGAAACAGCTTTGCAAATGAGAAGCAATAACGGTCCCAACAATGTCCATAAATCAGAGACAGGCAAAACAAACACAAGTCAAAGGCAGAAATACAGGCAAGGGCAGCAAACAGAAGCATGCATGGGAGAAATGGTCAGTTGATTGCTGACAAAGGTTAGAGGGGGAAAGCTCAGTTCTTATAAGCTCCAGGGTCAGTGCAGCTGGTGCCTGATTAATTGTTGCTTGAGATAAGTTCTCTTGGAGCGATGCAGGAGACCTTTCTGGTGTCTACACCGGGGGAAGGTAGGTACAGCTAGATCATTCTCTGTGTCCAAATGAGCAGGGCTCATTCTGTCTCTGGGGTGGGTAGTGGTACTGTCTGCTCTGCAGGTTCTGCTGTATCAGTCTCTGTGTCAGAGCTCAGGGTAGGTTCTGCTGAAACCTTATTAACCACACCATTGCCTTTAATTGTGGATGTATTTGCCCTTAATTGTTGCTATATGTACGTGATATGTAATTTTAGCAATTTCTAATTCAGTTGCTGAAGCAGAACCCCTCTGTGCGTGGAAAGTATGCTTGATGCCCTGTTTTCTTTCTTTCTTTCTTTCTTTCTTTCTTTCTTTCTTTCTTTCTTTCTTTCTTTCTTTCTTTCTTTCCTTCCTTCCTTCCTTCCTTCCTTCCTTCTTTTTCATGATGTTCAACTTTTAATTTATGGACAACTCTACAGGATTTGTAGAAATGTGGTATACCTATAACCTGAAGGAGTTAGATTTGAACTCAGAACCAACAGACTTTGCTAAGTTGAACTTATTTTCTGTTCCTTACTGATGAAACCTTTCCACTTGGACATTGCTACTTTTCTGAATTATTTGTATATTGATGTGTCTGTACTGCATTTGAGTTTTGAGGTTCTAATTATTAGTGAGATTTATATATTGTACGTTTATCATGATATCTGTGTTATTAGATATTCTTTTCTTTGTTTTCTCTCTTTGCCCTATATTTGAAAACTTAATTGGCAACATTTTACTAAATTGTCCATCCCATCAAGTATTTGGCTAAAAAGCATGATGGAGGTTAAATAGCACACTCTAACCCTCTTTTCCTACCCCAACTTTCCTACTCCCTCCTCCAAAATTTGCCAGAGTTTCAAATTATGCAAAGTGGATCCTGTCTAGAAAAACGAAACCTCAAAGCTCCTCAAAGGTTCCATTTTGGGAGGGGATCTGTAAGGCCCTGCTTTGGAGGGCCCCGATATCAGTATGGTTTGGATGGGTACCATACTCAGTTGGCACTATATTGGATTGGCAACACATGTTCAATTGGTTTTAATATCAAAATCAAGCCTGAGAAGTGTCAGAGAGGTCAAACTGCCAGGGGGAAATTCTGACTGTGGAAGGCAGGTCAACCCGAAACACCCTCCAGGTAAGAATGACTCATTTGTCAGGTAAATGATTGCTGTTCCTGTGGACAATAGGCTTAAGTAGAAGCTGGAATTCCCCATGGAATTCAATTGTGAGAAGCGCACCAGGACACTGATAGACAGATACCCATTTCCTGTGAACCTGGACTCCTTCCTCTTCCCTCATAGAACCCACAATAGACAGCTATTACAACGCACATTATGTCTTTGTCATCCAAACACTGCGAACATTAGTGGGTTGATAGTCTATTTTAGAGATGGGACGAATCCAGAATTTTCCAAATCTGAATCCGAATCCCTGGAAGGTTCTGCAAATCCATGAGTCTCACGAATCGTGAATCTTTCGAATCCTTTTGTACAACAAGGTTTAAAAAGCAAGGGAAACAAAGTGCTTCTACTGAAAAGTGTTTTGAAGCAGAATTTGACATCTTTGTTTAATGAAAAACAAATTAAATAATAGTTTTCACTTTCAGGAAAACATACCCATATACTTCTTATTAAGAATTACATGTAATTTGGAAGTACCTCCAGATGTTGGAGGATGCTCAAGATGATGCCATCTCCTGGGTTAACTATTACAGAAAAAAGGGGGGGGCAAAGATAATCTTGGGAAAGACGCACTTTCTCAGCCTTAGCAAAAGCTTAGGCAAAGGCAAACCTCCCTCTGAAGAAATCTGGCCAGGACAATTGTCATCGTTTTGCCTTAGGATCTCACCAGATTGAAAATGACATGAAGGCCCTTTCAACACAAGCAGGAAAATGTGGATTATTAATCCCAGGGCCACATACTACAGTACAGAGATAATCCAGGTCAAAACTGGATTTTCTTTGCATAGCTCCTTCTGCCATCCTGGGGTCTGTAATTTGATGATGCACCAGCACACTTTGACAGAGAAGGCTTTGACACCTTGTCCAACTACAAACCCCAGAACTGTGTATGAAATAGCTTTGCAAGGGAGCCATGCAAAGGAATCTTCTTCAGCTGTCCCAGAAATCTCAAGAACACTGTGTTTTCCAGTCAAGTCCTGCAACAAGGAAGGCACTTTAAAAAAAAAACAAAAAACAAAAACACCAGCCTCTAGCCCAGTCTCAGTTCTCTACCCTGATGTCCAGGCTCAAGTCCTAAAACAAGGAAGGCACTTAACAAAAACAAACACTAGCCTCTAGTCCAGTCCCAATCCATACCCTCTAGTCTCAAGTCAAAAGAATAGGAAGAAGAGAATAATTACCTTGCAGAGGGAGGCAGCCACAGGGGCAGGCAGCAGGAGCGAGCTTGATCTGAGGCTCTCGCGCTGGCTCAGGCCTCCTGGCATATAGGAAAGCAGCTCTCACTGGCCCTGCATGCCCACGCAGGCTTGATCCGGGGCGCTCAGGCCCCAGGGAGTGCAGGGATTCAAAAGATTCGATTTGCCTGTTTTGGCCCAGGGATTCAGATTTGCAAATCTCAAATCCTTCCCAAGGATTCAAGGATTCGTAGATTCGGTTGGCCCATCCCGAGTCTATTGTCTGTACTGCAACTCCCATTGTTCCACATCTGGAACTACATATATCCTGCACTGGCACAGACTATTTTTTTGGGTACAAATACTCCTGATTTCAGGATGCTCAGTGCAGTCTCTTGAAGGTCTGCCCATCATTGTGTCTGTCTGGCTCCTGAATGAGAACTGCCCTTATGTCCTACTGAAGCCAAAACACATTTCTGCTCTTCACTACTCTTCTGGACTGGCAATTATAAATCCCCCCAAAACCCTCATCCTCTCTATAATTAATTTTTTAAAATCCCTTTCTCTTCAGTTAGCTCTTGTGTGAATGTTTGACTGTTTGTATTTTGTGTGCAAGCATGAGCGAATTAAAAAAAACACATTTTTAGCTTACTTTTGAATCTCTGGCTAGTTCTTTTCCTGTGTGAGCCCATAAACATTGGTAGGAAAGGTCTCATTAAGTTACTCCCCTCTTGCAAGCCTCCTCTTTGAGTTAATTCATTCCCCACTTTTGCAAGGAGGTATCTGGCATCACGGGGTGGCCCTTGTGGCACCTACATATTGGGGTAACATTAGTGCAAGATATGAGTGTGGCTGAACTGATTAGAATTAGTGACCACACATATAATGTCTCTATAAGTGCAAAAATGCCATGGAAACTCAACATATCACATTTGATTTCAAATGAGAAATGTTACTGAAATCAAGGAATTGGAACAAAGAAATTCAGAAGAAATATTAAGAGGGTAAATGTCTCCAAAGTGCTTGAAAATGAATAAAAATCACAGTAACAGATGCTCAGCTAGAATGGATTCTGCAGTTTAGGTGATGGAGCACAGTCCATATTGTAACAGGAAGTATCTTGGAAGTTATTACATAAAAGAAGACTTCCTTCAGAAAGTAAAGTTTTGCCACCAAAATAAAAACCATAAGGAACACAAATTTATGCAAAAGAATGAGATGCAAAAAAAGGGAGGGCTTTGAGGTGTATTTCACTAGAAGTGGTGAGACCAATAACAATTTAAATGAATTACTTGAATATATCAGGAATAGGAAACCAAAAAAGGATGCTGCTGCAGCTGCTACCTGAACTGCAATGACATTAGGGAAGTACTAAAGGAGCATAAGGAGTCTATAAAGGAGCCAAATGTATACTTTTATCTGTATTCACTGCTGAAGATATAGGGAAGCTATCCATGCTTGAAGTGTTGTTTTCAAAAGAGAATAAGGAGCTGAGGAAGTACTAGTAAAAAGAAAGGAAGTTATACCCCTTATTGACAAATTACAAATACCTCTCCCAATGCAGATGGTTGTAAGGCCCCGCTTTGGGGGTTCCTGATTTCAGTATGGTTTGGAATGGGCACCATATCTAATTGACATCATATTTAATTGGCAACACACTTTAATTGGCACTGATATCATAATCCAAGCTGAAGGTGACCAGAAGGTCAAACCAAAAAAGGAAGAAACCAGACTGTACACATGAGGCCATAGGCAGGTCAGCCTAAAACACCCTCTTGGGATAATCTAGGTCAATTATCAGGTAAATCACCAGTGTTCCAGACAATAATAGAAGCTAGAATTTCCTGGAGAATGCCATTGTGAGAAGCCCACCAGGACACTGATTGACAGATACCCATCCCTTGTACACTTGGACTCTTCCTGTTTCCTTGTCGCACCCACAATAGACAGTTGTTACAACATCCGTCATGTCTTTGTCAATCAAGCAGTAAGCCCATCAACAGATGAAAGACCCATTGCCCACAACAGGTTCACTTTGCCTTGCATCTGGAACCTTCATTGCCCCAGGCCATTTTCAGAATACAAATACCCTTGATTTCAGGATGCCCAGTGCAGTCTCTTGCCGGTCTTCCCGTTACTCCATCCATCTGGCATCTGAATGAGAACTGTCCTCAGGTCCTACCTAAGCCAAAACTAATTTCTGCTCTTCACTATTCTTCCGGACTGGTAATTATAAATCCCCCAAAGTCCCTCACCCTCCCTGTCCATATTTTTTCTTCCCTTTTATCCTTCAGCTAGCTCTAGTGTGAATATTTGACTGTGTGCGTCTTGTATGCATGCAGGAGTAAATTCCCCTAAATAAAAAAACATATTTTTAGCTTACTTTTGAATCTTTGGCTGGTTCTTTTCCTGCGTGAGCCCGTAAACATTGGTAGCAAGATCTCGCTAAGTTGCCCCCCTCTCATTAGCCTCCTGATTTTGAGCTAATTCTCCATCTTTGCACGGAGGTACTGGCATCGTGGGTTGGCCCTTGTGGCACCCATGCTTTGGGGTAACAAGATTGGTGGAAAATGCAGACACTACCCTGCCCATTGCCTTGTGAAATCAACACACATGGCAAAAGAAGTGCAGACCTAGATGACTGTAGGAATCCCAACCAGCTAGGAATGTGTGTGAGTGAAAATCTGTGTGCTTGAGCCAAAGGGCTACTGTTTGGGTTGGGAACCTGTCTCCCTTTTCTATCTTGGTCCGTGTCTGGCAGCCGCACCTATCTCATGGTAGAACGCAAGGGCTGGACACGTGGCCTAACTTGGGTCTATTGCTGTGGGATCCAGAGTATTAGGGGTAGGAACCACATTAAGAACACACACACACACACATCAAAATTGCTAGTGTCTCTGTTTATGTGGTCTGTGTGCCACTTCAGTCAGGCCTGTGTGCCTTTGTAAAGTTAGGCCCGTGTGCCATTGTAATTGTTAGGGTGGGAAGGAGGTCCCAATCCCTTGTGTGAGTCTCTAGAGAACTTGTGGTCCTTAAATACTCGGGATCCCTTCCAAACCCTGTGGAAAGTTTACTGCACCAAAAATAAGCAAAAATCACTTCTTGGCCCATCTAGAGATGCCATGGCAGCATGGGGATTCTGGATGGCTATGCATGATGCCACCCATTTCTGTGCACTGTGTGTGGTGGTGACCAATAGTTGGGCAGTGTGCAACACGATGTGGGGCTGCCACCAACCCTAGGTTAAAGCTTTATCCTGAGTGGTAGGAAGCTATCCCTCTATTGAAAAAGCATATAGACAGGGCACAGGTGCGTTCCTGATTCCTTTCCCCTGCTGTTTGGCCAAACAGTGTTAGGTTCCCTTTTCTGGGTTCGTTTTCCCTCCTTGGCAAGCACTGTGTGTGGTGAGCACCAAGGATCTCCCCAAAAGGGTCACCTTCCCATCCTTGAGTGCCTGGCCTCTGTTTACTGCCAGTTCCATGGGTGTATCCTGGCTGGTGCACATGAGGGAAATGTGAGTAGGAGTTCTTGAGTTAATTGGAAGTGTTTTTGAACTCAACTCTTGTTTGCTTTTATGTTTAGCAAGCATGTTAGAACACTCCCTTGCTTCTTTTTTTTGAATTGGCAGCTTGAATTGGCAAATTTTTGATTCGGTGTCTTTGGCATTTTTGAATTGGCATTAAGCTCTGTCATGAGGACAAGAAAGATAAATTGGAAAAGTTGGTTATTAAAACAGGCAATAACTCATGGAAGGTGGGGTCCTTAAATACTCGGGATCCCTTCCAAACCCTGTGGGAAGTTTACTGCACCAAAAATAAGCAAAAATCACTTCTTGGCCCATCTAGAGATGCCATGGCAGCATGGGGATTCTGGATGGCTATGCATGATGCCACCCATTTAATTAAGGATCTTCGTAGGATGGCTGACAATCCGGAAAAACAATTGGACACTGTAAAAGCTCAAAGTCAGGTGCTGATAGCAGATAAATCAGCCTTTTCTGCCTCAGCCCAAGAGGTCCAAGCTAAATTGGATACAGTCATGGTAGAAAATCAGACTCTCAGGGCAAAAGTTGCCACTCTGGAGAGTGATCTTACTAAGGCACAGTATGCAGCTCAACTTCTGCCTAACCAGGCAAAAAAGAACCAAGAAAAGCTTAGCCATGAAGGATTTGATTACAAATTTATTAACTGCAGCAAGGTTAATTATAGTAAGAAAATGGAAAATTCAAGGAGAATTGGTATAAAGAAGTGTGGAAAATTGCAATTAATGATAAGTTAATGTGTGGAATTAAAGTTACAAAAAAGGAATAATGAAAGGGAATAATTTTGAAGCAATATGGAAGATATTTGTAGAAAAGATTTTGATAAAAGAAGTTGTTATACCTCCCCAAGAAGAATTACAATTTTGGTAACCATCTGAGAGTTATTAAAGATCTCAAATGTGAAATTAACAGATTTTCTAATTTAAACATGTCTCTAAGGCCATTTCTACACTATCCTGTTATATATTCCACTTTCACTATATTATGGAATCCTGGGTTTGCAGTTTAGGGAGGGGCATCTAGAATTCTCAGCCAGGAAGCTCTTTGGCCTCAGTAAACTACAAACCCCAGAATTCCACAGGATGTTGAAAGCGGATAATATCATTATAATAGCGTAGGGCAGAAATGGCCTATGATACCAGTGGACCGAAGGGTGGTGAATATCATAGCAGTTGTTGAAAAGGAAACCAGGGGAAATCCAGGAAATTATTAATCAGTTAGTATTGCATCTTTTCTGAGGAAATTGGTAAAATATGTTATTAAAGACCAAAAAAATATATGTCATGCATAGGTAAGGGCAGCCTTGCTGGGGGGGGGGACCTTCTGCACAGGCAAATCTCATTTCAATGACCCTTTGTAAAGTTTTTTAAAAAAAATGTTGTCAAACAGTGACAAGAGTAAAGCATTAGCCACTGTTTAGAAGGACCTCCAAAAGACTTTTTACAAAGTGCTACGCCAATGACTCCTGAACAAACATAGAAGTCATGGGACAGGGTGAGCAGTACTATTATAGGGGGGAATATACTTTCACATAGGCCTAAATAAATGGCTTCAGACTAACACTAGAACAACAGAAAGCAAGTTTGTTCCATTTTCCATGTGACACATTTCAGATATTTGAAGATACTCCTCATAGTATCTCTGAACCATGTATTCATGAAGCTAAACATACCCAGCTCCTTCAACTGTTCCTCTTTAAGTTCTGGTTTTCAGAAAATTTATTATCTTGGTTACCCTTCTCTGGACATATTCCAGCTTATCCAGCGTGAATTCTCGAACATATTAAAAACATAAGTTAAAACTATTTTGCTTAGAAATACACATGAACTCCAGGTTAGGTCAGACCAAAACAGAACAGAATGATACTATTCCTTCCCCTGATAGGACTCTATATGTCTATTGATCCCCCTGTAACTGTATTAGTTTTTGTTGCTATTGTTCTTTTTTGAGGGAGAGAGGAGATATTGCTGCCTCATCATACTGTTGGCTCTTGTTTAGCTCAGTGATCTATAAGATCTCTGGATCCTTTTCATATATACTGCTATCAAGCTGTCCCTTGCTTGCTGTCTCTGGCAAGCATGAACTCAAGAAATGGTATAAAATGACAAAAGGATTTGTTCCAGCTATGTTAGAAGCAAAAAGAAGAACAAGGAACCAACAGAACCCTAAATGCACTCTGTGACATGGCCTTTTGGCTACTATAAGTTGGAAATTATTTGAAGGCACACAACAACAACAACAAAATGTAGAAATTATTTTAAAATGTAGACATTCTTCTTGCAATCACCTTGAGTTGTATTCCTCACAGTCTGATGTCATCTACAAATCTGATGAGCATCCCAATAATTTATAAAGTTATTGAACAACATCAGGACTGGGATGAAACCCTATGGCACCCAACCCGTCACAACTCTCCAGCCTGATGAGGAACCATTGTTCAGTACTCACTGGGGTCAGTTCATCAACTAGCTACAAATCCACTTAATGTTAGCATTACCTGGTCCACATTTTACTAGTTTGTCTACCAGAATACCCAGGGGGTTACATCTGCAGCATTTGGATATGATGTGTTACCAAGTCTGTCACGCTATCAAAAAAAAAAAAAAAAGATAAGATTAATCTGATATGACTTGTTTTTGAGAAACCCATGATGGGCTTTTAGTAACCACAGTACTCTTTCCTAAATGTTCATAGACCAAATATTTTAACAATCTGTTTTAGAAATTTTCCTGGTATTGACATCAAATTGACCAGGGTGTAGCTGCCTAGGTCATCTCCCCCCACCTTTTTTTTTTTCCTGGAGCAGTCTGCCAGAAGCTCACCAATTCTCAGGAAGTCTCAAATATTATAGAGACTCTGGAATGATAACTGCAAATTTCTCTAGTGCTCTTAGATGCAGTTCATCTGATGCTGGAGATTTTAATTCATCTAAAGTAATTAGACACCCCTGGAATGACTCAGGCCCATTTACACAACACAATTAAAGCACTATGGATTTCACTTTAATTGCTGTGGCAACATCCTATGGAATCCTGGAGTTTGCAGTTTAGGCAAGGGTATCTAGAATTTTCTGCTAGAAAGCTCTACTATTTCACCAAACTACAAATCCCAGGATGCAGCCATGGCAGTTCAAAGGGTGTCATAGTGCTTTAACTGTATAGTGTGGAAGAACCCCTAGTCTCTGGATAGTAGTTTTCCACCCATGGCTAAAGTCCAGTTCTTTATCTAGTTTTCTTCAGCCTTTTGAATGTGGTTAATCAAGGAAGACGAGTGGGAGTGGATTTATGTTATCAACCAGCCTTATAACCTTAAGTTCTGCTCTCCTGGTAACACGCAAGATACTCAGGTACTTTTACAACAGAGTTATTACTACACTACATGAGAAAACAATTGTGTTGTATTATCTCTGTTGCAAGAGACAAAAAGAGAGGTCAGGATGACTTGTAAGTCATCGGTGATATATTTGGTTGCTGTTAGATGGGATCAGTATGTAAAGTTCTGTCATTTTCTCTCCCAGGATAGTCCTGTAATAAATTATTCCTGAGTCTTGCAATTCTGTTTTTTCATGTTGTTGGATGGTTTATTGTATTTTGAGAAATACCCAATATAAATCTCTGTCAGACAAGTCCAAACGGATATGGTTGCTTTGTAAGGCTTGGCTGCAGACAATGTTCTTGGTGCAGGTGGAAATATGAAGTAAAGGTAGCAGCTAGTGAGGTTACATAATGATTATATATCCATGATATGGTCGCATAACCGTGACCAGAAACTGAATTTGTTCTGCAAACTATGTTCATAATAATGGTGAGATAAAAGCTATTTAGGTCCTTGTAGACCTCCTCACCCACTATAACAATACTGTGCTAGGATTGTGCATTCCCGTGAAGCAGATGTCATGCTGATAGTAGCATTGCTACTGATTGGCTTCCCAAGTAAGATACATTTTTGCTGAAAGGCTGGACTAAATGTGTCAAACACATTTACACAGTGAGAAGCTACTGGGCAGCAACAATAGAGTGGAGTGGGTGAGAGAGACACTGATGGAGGATCTCTCAGAGGTAACAGCAATGGCACTTTAGCTAACTCTTGGTAGTACTATGCAGAAGAAGTCAACAATAAACCACTTCTGAATGTTTTTATCATGAAAACCCTATGATGAGACAATCCAAAATGAAGCAAAGAGATAAGTGCCAGAAGATGGGATTCCCAGACCAGAAGGCACTCAACCAGCTACTGGGGAAAGGCTGAAGACAAGTGCAAGTAGAGCTGTGTTTAATGACATAACTAGATTCAAGCCAAAAAGATGTTCAGATGCTGATATGCTCAGACATGAAAGAAAAATCCAAAGCTGCACAATGCACATAATAGGAACATGGAATGTAAGAAACCCATATCAGGAAAAGCTAGAATTATAAAAAAAGAAATAGAATGCATGAACACTGAAATACTTACTGTGAGTGAGCTAAAGTGAACAGGAATTAGACATTTTCAGTGTTTTATTTGGGAAATAAAAATCTAAGGAGAAACAGGGTGGCATTAATACTAAGGCAAGATGTAGCAAAAGCTATTGTGTATAATGAAAAATCTAACCAAAAAATATCAATAAAGGAAACCTATCAACAGAACCATAATCAAGGATTATATGGCATACCAGTAGAGCGGTTTTAGGATATAGAGACCAAATCCATTCAAATGTGAACACATCAAATCTGTGCATATCTACTTATGAATAAATCTCAGTCCAATAGCTCCTTTTTTTAAAAAAAATCTGATCCATGCAACAACATTCCTGCCTTTAAACTAGAGCTCCATTCTGTGCAGAATATTTAATGTTGAAATACCTTTAAATATCCTTGGACCTCCGTTCATTAATCAAAATTAAAGATAGACTTGATAGGAAGGCCACACCAGCCATATGTGGCCTGCACAGCAGAGTTTCCCCATCCCTGATATAAAGGGTGATTCTCTGGGACACTGCCCAGTGCATCAGGATGTTAGTAATGTTAAGTAAGTAATTTGAAGTATGGTTTGAAGATACAATCGTATAGGTATCCATCCCAAATACAATAAAAAAAAACATTGTGCATCGCTTCCATATTTTCTTGATTAATAAATTAATAATAATAATAATAAATTTAGCTATTCTATTTTCTGTGGGAGGGGAAAAGATGGAAGAAATGCAGAAGAAACTGTGTTTGTTTCCGGCTGTGTGCTGTCTCTGAGTACATGGTCTAAGGGGGTGGGGCTTTTGCCGAGTCACTGACTTGCTTGGGGGTGGAGCTAGCAGGCACTAGCTCTATATAACTGCTGCCTCTATCTTTCCAGCTCAGTCCTTGAGTTTAACTTAGCTGTTATGTAATACACTTTTATTGGTTTTATTTTCTGTAACTGTCTGTATGGTTTAATTTAAGAACTGATGAAGAAGATTGGTCATGTGTTACCAGTGTGGATCAGTACATCCACACTAAAACCAATGCTCAACTCATACATATCCACTTTGGTTTCAAGAATCAGACCCAGAAAATAGTTTAAGGGTAAAAGGGCAAGGTTTGAACCTATGGAGCTAATTGGGTAGGAGATTCCATCACAGCTACAATCAAAGCATTTCCCTCCCCACCCTCCACAATGAAGCAGGGTAATTGCTGTGTCCAGAAGCACACCTAACTACACGCTTTGGATAAGCCCCATGAACCCAATGAATCTATTTGGGAAACATGAAAAAGAATTACTCATTAAGTGGGATCAAAGGCATATTAGGATAATTGAAATACACTTATTTTCAAGGTGAGGGATGAGCCTTCAAAACCACTTTTGTCCAGTGATGTAGACTTGAGTTGACTGAGACTTAAGTCAGACTTAAGTCACTTCAGTGACTCGACTCAGACTTGATTCGGCAAACATTACACACTGACTCGACTCAAGACTTGTATATTTTTAGTGACTGACTTGCTGCCTTTGGTTCAGTAACAACTCATTCATCTAGAAACCTTGCAACTTACTGGTCGCATGACAATCTGTCTCAAGCCCAAAGTGTGAACACATTTCTCAGAAGGAACAGCAAATGGGTTAGGCAGTAGGCTTGGCTTGAGGAGGAAGGATCCTTCCTTCTAAAGCTCTTGAAGCTTCAGTAATGGAGAATAATATCAAGAAAAGGTTCGACCAAACCTGTAGAAAATACTTTGTGATGTGGGTTGTTAAGTGCACCTGAGGAGAGCCGTGTGACTTTAGCTGAGTCATGCTGATGAGCAATCAGGGGAGAAGGTTGCATCAGGTGTGGGGAGAATGCAAAGGCTGGCAGGATTGCATCAGCTAGTGTGAGTATAAATGTAGCTGAGAGCTAACCAACAAGTTGCACATGGTGCTTGATGTGCCTGCTGGAGGCTCTGTCAGAAAGAGCAAGCAGGGGGATGCTGGAATGCCTTCTGGAGGTTCTTGTAAATATGTACACATTGTAACTGAAGAATAAATTGCCTCCTTGATGGAAGAGAACAATTGGTGTGGGTGAGTTTTTCCTGGCTACAGTGCATTGCTGGTTAGATGTTCTCTGCTGCTGGGCATGCTTCCAAAGCTGTGGGAGCAATCTCTGCTATATTTTGGGTGTGACAAATAAGAAGGATCCTATTCCCCACTTCTGAAGCTGCAGATGGCAAAATCACAAAAGTGGTGGGCTAACTCTACTTAAATTGTTAAAACTGACTTTATTTGACTCTGTCCAGAAATTCTGGAATACAGATTGGGGTATAAAGTTGGCTCCCAGACTCGAGACTTGACTCGAGACTTGACTCGAGACTTGACTTGAAAGTATCTTGCAAGGACTTGAGACTTGACTTGAGACTTGAAGGTAGAGACTTGAGACAAGACATGAGACTTGGAGTAAAAGACTTAAATACATCACTGCTTTTGCCACACTTAGAATATGTGTTTGTAGCTGTTCTGTATGACCTAGACTAAGGAAGTCTCTCTATTTGGACCCCATCCAAATAGCAACAGCAGCACTCTGCTTTATGGAATGATACCTGGCAAGAATTATCTGATTTTTTTTTAAAAAAGCTAAGTGAACACATATTTCACTTTTTGGCAATGTCGTAAAGATAGTTTTACAAGACTTATCTCAATGTTTCCCTGCCAAATTCCCCCCCACCCCACCAGAACATATACAAATCTGGGTGGCATCTGCTCTTATGCTGAGTTAATCTGAGCTACTCAGCACATTCTGCTCTGAACACTGTTTGCTGCAGGCATCCTGTTGTTTCTCACACCACATGTGGAATCTGTTGATGCCAGCTCCACATTTTTAAACAACTGCATACATGCCCTGGGAAGCCCCAACCTAACCAAGGTTCCTAGAAGTTTTCAAAGATAATTTATTGAAAGATTATCCTTATTACCTGGTATTTGGTGTACAAAATCCTGATATGACAATGATCTAGTTACGAATACAACATCTGCTGTATGGCCCTGTGTTTTGAACAAGCACAATCACTGTAGTCCATTTTCTACCTCTCTCCAATTTTGTTTTCTGAAATAGAAATCCATCTGAAGAGAAATCTAGGAAGGACTATGCAGATGCTTCAAATCTCCAACTCTACTGAATAATCTGTTCTCATACCATGCCTCTCCTTGGTCTGAGCCACTCAAAGATGCTCCAACAACTCTCCTTTGAAACAACCTAATCCAAATGATTTATTTTTTCCAAAGCAGTCACCAATGGATCTCTGATGGCCAGCTTACCTCCAATCCAACACCAGCCCGAAGTGTAAGCACCCCAATCTTCTGTGTATAACTGAGACAAAAGGCTAGCACTGATTTCGAAATGGTTGCAATGTTAAAAATACATTCCTCACTGTATGAAAATCCATTGATTTAAAGGAATTACATTTCCCTTTTCCATTGACAAGAATGTCTGTTTGCTGTGAAGATGATGTAAGGCCCAGGCTAGATGGAGGATTAACCCAGTGAATTCTCTCCTTGCCACAGTCTCAAATTGCTATTTACATTTGATAGGATGCTTCTTTTGCCACCAATGGGACTTTCCTTGGAAGAACTTATTTTTCATAGAATTATAGAGATGGTAGGAACCTCAAAGTTCAGCTCACCCAACCCTTTGGCCATACAGGAAATCTACTGCAGTATCTCTGAAGGGTGGCTAGCAAGCCTCTGTTTAAAAATCTCTATCAAAGGAAAGACTGTCAGTCTTCAATGGATTGTGTTTGAACCATGTAAAAATTCTTCCTAATATTTCATCAAGTCCCTCCAACTGTTTTTCCCCCAAAGTGGCAGGTGGCACATTGGGGTCACTGCCTTTGAGATCTGGCTTCAGTCATGCCACCTAGGACACAGGCAGGGGGCATACCCAGAGCTCCTTCTTCCTTTGGGCTTCACAGGAATTTGCTGTATTTCCCTGGATGGTTCCTCTTGTGCCAAGTCTGATCTGCCACAGCATGAATCTGGCACTCCAACAGAGAATTTGCATACCTGCACAAAGGAGACCCAGTTTCTGGAAATACTTTAGGGCCATATTAATCCTGCTTTGTTTAGCAAGAAGCTTACCCCCAAGCCACCACTTCAGTTTTACCAGTAACTGTGCAAAAAAGGAAAGATACGGCCTTTACTCCTGCTTGATAGACTTAACTCTTTCTGAGGCAGTCAGCCTCTGCTTGGGCTCTACCACTTCAGACTGCAAGTGGGAGTTGACACAATGGAATGTTCCCCCATAGAAAACATCATCTGTGCATTGGAAAACCAGCATTTCAGGGGGACAGATAAGAGGTCAGAAACTTCTCTCTCTTTGGATTTTCTAGTGCAAGAGCTATGAATTATGTGGGCCTTTACGTGCATCCTGAAGATCCTAATGATAACAGATTTACCACCTTTCTGAGAAGTGGGTCCCAAACTCAAGGCTGAAAACTAGAGAGGGTTCCTGTACCTTTAAAGAGAGGGTTTCAGCAGGTGTTGCTTGTTACCTGGTTTTGCGACCAGCAACACAGGTTGAAAAACCCCTCTTCTACACACCCATGAAAGGGACAGGAGCCATTTGTACTTGGAATCTGGTGAGAAGACACCAGCTATGACGACCAGCTACAGAAGTTGCTTCAATATATGTCACTGGCAGGGAGACTAGTTTATGAAAAGTACCGGAAGAAATTGGATATCCTGTCCATGATTGAATGGTTTAACCAATTGATGGCAATAGTGGAAATGGACAAATGTACAGCCAGACTAAAGGATTCAACAGAAGAAGACTTTGTTAAGGAGTGGATTGATTGATTGATTGATTATATTTCTAGGCCACCTTTCTCCTGGAATTGGGACCATTAAAAACACGTTTAAAAACTTACTTACATTAAAAACATTCAAACATTAAAAAACATTTAATGGATATAAAATCATAAAAAACACTTAAAAGGATATACCAGTACAACAGTTAATAAAGGTACCCAGCTTACATAAAAGCCTGTTTGAAAAGAGAAAGCCTTCCCTGGATTACTTAGGAGAAAAGGACAGTGAATTTATGATTTTCAGGTTTTGAACTTGCAGCACATAGTCTCTGTAGGTGTTGGATGTTTGTTTGTGCTGTTGTCATGTGGATGGTTATGAGATAATTATAGATTACTTTAATTTGTTCTGTACTAACTTTTTTTCTCTCCTCTGTTTTATTATATTACTAGCATATTTACCCAGCATTGCCTGGGGTTTTTATTTTCCTCTTAAGATCTCATCAAACTGTCTTCTCCAGTTCCTGTAACTTTGCTCCATATTTCCCAATGCAATCTGTATTCAGAGTTATTTACACACACAGTTTGGGTTCCTGAGGGAGTACACTGTCCTCCTCTTTGCTGCTAGGCCTCCTCTCCATAGCAACTGGTCTATTCCAGTACCTGTAAAATTTCACCATATTGCCCAATCCAATCTTTATTCAGAGATGTTAACATACAGAGGTTGGGTTCCTGTAGGAATACACTGGACTGCTCCTTGCTAGCCTATTTCAGTACCTGTAACTTTTCCCCATAAACTCCAATCCAATCTATGTTCTCTTGCAATGTTGATGTACTGGTTTTTATTTTAATTTTTTACTTTCTGTTGAATTTGTGCAATGGCTTTACGTTTTTCTGGAAGCATATTTTGTTTGGAATTTCAACTTTAAGATTTCTCACATATGGAGCCCATACAATCTACTGTGTGAGGCAAGAAGACCTTGTAACTATGGTGTGTGTGTGTGTGTCCGTCCCTCTAATTTTTCTCACATATGCCTCCCAAAAGTTTTCTGGCATCCTTATTGATGATAGGCCTCATCTCCATAGCAACCAGCCTGAGGCCCAAGAGCTCTCGGCTGAGAATTCTAAAGACCTCTCCCTAAAGTGCCAACCCCAGGATTCCATGGAATCTTCACAGCCAGCCAATCATGTGAGGTCTTCTTGCTTCACACAGCCAATTGTATACAGTCTTTGCCTGCCTGATGCAGACAAACAAATGCACAGACAAACATTGACTTTTATATAACGGATGAATAACGAAGAGTATTTTAAGGAAACTAGAATTGGTTAAGATATAGAATGACTTTACTACAAATGTTATAAATATAAATATTTTACATTTATTCTTAATTATTAATTTTGATTATTAATAATTAATTAGTAACTAAGTTGGGGGTAAAATATAGAAAGTATAGGTATAGACTAAATTAGTAAGTGCACTACTTTCTATTATAGAACTAAATTTAGGCAAGAAATATTAAATTTAGTGATAATTTGTGATTTAATGGATTAGTGTTTTTCTAGGATTACTATTGGTTGTTTGCAACAGGGGTGGGAACAAATTTTTTAGTTGTGTATAGTTATGTGTTTGCAGTTTAGACTGATATTTGTGGTGTTCTTTTTTGTTGGTATTATTATTATTATGTGCTATTGCATGTTGTAGATTGTTATCTTGTTTTTGTAGATACGCATTCTTGTGTTTTTATTCAATAAATATTTTTTTTAAAAAAGGACAGGAGTCCTCTCCGCTTTCTCTCCTGGCAACCCTAAGGCCATTTTTGCATGGCATCACAATCCCACTATGAGGACGAGATGGTAGTGGTCTGCAGGTTTTGCTTTTGTACAACATCATTGTGGTCCTGCTATCATCCCATTCCCATGCATTGTGGAATATTCACTTAATGGATTAAATCCATTAAGCACCCATGATCACACAAGCCTCCCATACTTACCTGCAATGAGGAAGGATAGGAAGCATGATGGAGGCGCTTCCTTCCCCAGCACAGCATAGGAAAGAACCTAGCTGCATTGCAGAAGGCAGCCACATGTCCCTCATGCTCCCTTCTGCAGGGAGCTGGGCGGGTATGGAGGAGGCAGCCACATGTCCCTCTTGCTCCCTTCTGCAGGGAGCTGGGCGGGTATGGAGGAGAGCATTCCTGTCGCACCGGGATTGCAACGGGATGATGCAGGAGACCATTATCATGTGGAAAAGGTGTAAGTATCTGGCTGGAAATTAATTCTGAACAAGGAAACACACTTTGAAGGATCATCAGTGTTGTAAATGGATCCTTGGCATGCATTTCGCCTTGGAAGAGTGTATGTTGGAATGCGGGTGGGGGGGTGTTTGATCATGACCCAGATATGAAGACCATGACTCAGATACAGTTCTGGGCCAGTCTCCACTAACTGGCACGGCAAGACAGGCTGCTTCAAGCAACGAAAGTTTGACAAATGGAGGAAGGCAGGAAATGGTATGTGAATAGAGCAGTGATATGAGGCTTCCAAAGGCACTGACCCAGCAGAGGAAGGAGTATTTCAATGGCCAGTCTACTTCAGGCAGCAAAATATCTCAGAGTAATACAGTAGGCCAGGTTGGAACAGCCTGGCCTCCTGTCTGAAGAACTGAATTAGAGAGGTCTGGTGTATATATGCCTCTAGACCAGCATTCCCCTGCCTAGTGGCTTCCAGATGTGTTGGGGTGGTGATAGCAGTGGTTGTGCCTCCTCTTTTTCTTTCTTTCTCTTCACTTGTTTATTTGTTGTATCTTGAAGGATCTATTACCTGCTTTTGTGATCAAGTTATTGAATTTATTATGTTTTTCTCTTCCCCCCTCTCTCTTTTTCCCTTATACTGTTAGATGACATGTGCCTTCAATTTGCCTGTTGACCTATGGCAACCCTATTAATTTCATAGAATTTTCTTAGGCATGGTATACTCAGAGGTGGTTTTGTTACCCTGAAAATTGGGGTATCTTGAGGACATCCAAACCAGGCTTCAAAAAAAATTAAGGAATTAGCAGAGCTACCCAGCCAAACTCACGAGAGGTCAGGGCAAGGAATCTTCAACCCTATGTCTACAGGGTCAGAACCACGCAAGAATCAGAAGAACGATCTAAAATGTTTTTTTTATTAAAACAACTAACAGAGGGAGTCACATACACACTTATCAAATATTCTTGCATTCTTACAAGGGCTACAGAAATAAAGTTGGAAATAAGTGACCAAGTGGGACAGAAGGCATACGGATCTCAGTCTAGACGTCCTGGGAGAAGGAGGAGATTAGCGCAGGCTCGGTGTAAAGCACCAAAGGGAGGCTGGATCCCGGGCTGGACGGATGGTGACAGCAGGGTCTCTCGGAGGAGTGGGGACGTGAGTCGTGTTCGGCTCTCAGCAGTGTCTGAGAGGCTTGTATGGGAGGCTTCGGTAGCAGTGGAACGGGTCCTTCTGTCGGTCTAGGAGGCTCTCTGAAGAGGCTTCAAAAGTGGGGAGTTTTATAGCCAATTTCTGTCCTCAGGCCAGGTATCGGCTAGCAAAGTATCATTAATGGGTAATAAATGCGGAATATAATGTTAAGCAAATATCACGACCCCTCCTCACTATTGTTTCTTACTGGGAAGGCCAGGTGCGTGATAGGTTTAAAACTCCGAATTGATAGGTTTTGATTGTCTGGCTTCACACAGTTCATCAACGTAGCTCGGGGTGCAACAGTGTCCAGGAGTGGGTCTATTGTGTCTGCCTGGAGATACGTGACTCGGAACAATAGGTCAGTCTTTTAGCCTAAAGGATGTTGTCTACGTTCCCATACAGCAGAAGGAGATGGTATTGTTTTTAGGGATTTCCCATTCAACACCAATTTTGTTTTTAACTGCAACTGATGTTTGCTAACCAATATCCAGGTTGGGGGAGCCAAGCCAATTTTAGGGGTCCTCTCTTGGGACTACTTTGGGGTGTAACAGTTGTGCCAGTTCCTTCTTCTGAAATTAAGTCTATTGCATCTTGTATTCATTGGTGATCTCCTATCCTAGTACTAACCAGGGCTGATTCTCCTTAGCTTCCAAGATCAGAAGGGATCTGTGCCTTTAACCTACAACAAAATGAAATTAACTTCTAAAAACCTCCTATTATCCTCAGCCAGCATGGCAAGTGCCGTATTTTCCGGCATATAAGATGACCTTTTAACCCCCAAAAAACTTTGCAAATGTCGGGGGTCGTCTTATACGCCGGGTGTGGCGGGGAGGCCGCTGCTGGCGGCGCGGGGAGCGGCCCAGTCGGCACAGGGCCACTGCCAGCAGCGCAGGGAGTGGCCCGGTCGGTGTGGGGCCCGCCGCCGCTGGGGGAGGCCCGGCTAAGCCCGGACCTGCCACTGTCTCGGAGGCCGGTGCCGGTGGCGCAGGGAGAGGCCTCGTCACCGCGGAGCTTCATTACCTAGTTGTTTGTGTTAGGTACTCAACTGTCTTGTGATAACTCTGGGGCCCTTTCAGGGCACACAGTGATACATTCTACTTTAACTGTCATGGTTCCACCATATGGACTTCTGTGAGTTTAGGGAGGGAGGTATAAGGAATTCTATGCTAAAGAACTCTACTGCTTCACCAATCTACAAATAAAAGGATTCTACAGGAGGCAGTCATGGCAGTTAGAATAGAACCACAGCACTGTAACTTTGTGGTGTGAAAGGACCTCTGGTTACTGTCATGCATTTATATTTAGAGAAGTACTGTATATACTTCTGTGTAAGCTGACCTCATGTGTAAGTTGAGGGCAAGTTTTGGGGTCAAAATTATGGATTTTGCTATGGCTTGTGATTAAGTTGAAAGCAAAACTTTGGGGCTCAACATGGGGTTCCTTGGATCCAATTTGTAGAGAGGTGAAAGCACCAATGTTGTTTTTTGGGGGGCAGCTGCTTCCGTTGCTGCCGTGGCCACGGCCACCTTTTCCCACCCAGGTATTGAAAAAGGCAATTGGAGGGAGGGAGGGAGGGAGGGAGGGAGGGAGGTCAGTGTTCTCCATGGATGTATCAAGCTCTCAAGGTGAGAGCTTGGTCCCCCCATGGAGAACCTAAAAAAAGCACTGACCCCCTCCATTCTGTACACTCTGGTGGAAAAGGGCCAAAAGGCCGCTACCAAGGCAGAGAGAGCACAGAGGGAACTGAGGCTTTTTTCAGCTTCTCCCAAGGCCTTCCATTCTCCCTGCACTGGCAGGTAAGTGCCAAAGAGAAAATGCTATGGTGGAGAGAGAAAAGGGTTGTTTTTTTTTTAAGGTTCTCCCAGGACGGATAAATCTGATGTTTTTTTAATTTTTATTTGGTGTGCATTGGAAGAGGGGTAGTCTTATACGGCGAGTATATCCCAAACTCTATATTTTAACTGGAAAAGTTGGGGGTCGTCTTATACACCCAGTTGTCTTATACGCCGGAAAATACGGTAGTTGTTTGACCTGACTACTAGAGAGAATAAAGGTGGGGTTGTTTTGCTGCCACCTTGCTGCCAAGCAGCAATTAGTATTTTGTCAGCTTAGAAAACAAAGTTTCTGCCTGTATGGCCCTCCAGCCAATTTATTTCACCAGTTCTAGATTTATGTCAAGTGGTAGAAAATTAAATGAACATTCTATCTTGATTTGTTTACCAACTGGCAGCCCAGCTATGCCAGAATTCCAGGGGCTTCCATAATAGGAATTGCTTTTACAAGCAAGCATAGCATTCATAACTTTGTAGGAGAAGCCAAGGGGCTTCCATCCATCACAAAGTTAGGAAGGCCAAGGTTTTCTGTGAATTTTTTTGGCATTTCCTATAGTCCCATCTTTTTCATCTCAGATAATTAAACTGCTAGAGGACTTGCCAATATTTAAACACAAACAGATTGTTCTGGTACATAATTAAAAGGTATACTCATTAATAATGCCCACACATTGGGTTTATATGCACTAGTGATCCAACAATTGTAAATAATCTATTTCATCTCAAGATCTCAGAAGGAGAACATTCAGTAAATAATAAAAGTTTATTAGGAGAGAAATTTGTGGTTTCACGTTTTTTTAACTGGAACTTTTATTAGGAGCAAGCATTTGCATGAGCCACTTATTCCAGACAGCAGTTTACAAGGAAATAGAGACTTTGAATACATTTTCATCTCTACTGTAGACATGCCCTAAAAGGTAGAGTCCTATGCCAGAGTTTATGCAGGAATTCAAATCAGCTTTGGAATAAAATAGCTTTATGGAACATTTTGAGTAGATAAAATAATAGGGAGGGTAATGGGGACCAACTTGGGTGGCAAGGAGAGATGAGAGCATAGGTGGAGTTCACTGAGAAAAAAAAGGAGACAATTTCTGAAACTAGTACTGTGACAAGAGTGAAACTCTTGCCCAAGATCCTGCATGGGAGATGTAGCTACAATGTCATATCTAGGATCCATTGTCCAATCTGCCCCCCCCCCACATTAAAGTTAGGCACCAAATGAAGAACTTCTGCAGTGCTGGAAAGCAGGGTGCTGAAAGGTCCACCCACTTCCTGCCCATGAGCCACAGGGTAATGAGTAGAGGCAGGGACTCATGGGGTCCAGTCGTACTTGCTCAGCAACACACAGCTTATTGGTTGGACATGTCATTATTTGGAGCAATTCTTGCCAGGGCTGCAGAACTCCTGTGGGTGGTGTGGCTGCTTGGCTTTTAAGACAGCTTTTGGGGGACATTTTGCGGTCATGTTAATGACAATGTGATCATAACTGTAAACAAAATTTACAAGGTCCATAAGCCTAGCTTACAGTCCCAGATGTCAGCTCTTACCTTTTTTAAAAAATGAGAAATTAAAACTGCAAGGTAATATTGAACAAGCCTGAGGATAAATTAAATAAATTGGTGGTTTTATTGCATGAAAACTGCAATGCTTAATTTGTTCAAGCTTTTTTGGTGACTGGCAATACTCTGAGGAAGCATGCTGTAGCTTGCAACAGAGGTTACCAACTGATGGTGAGGGCATCCTAAATGGCTCCTATAGTAGTTCTTTGATCTTCAAGAAATCACAAGGACATACGGTACTTTTCATATCATGACCCTGTTAATATTTCCACATTAAGCTGGGGTAAAGGCATAGTGACAAGTATCACAAAAGTTGCTGACAACTTGTTGAAGTTGTCATGTAACTAGTTGTCATGTAACAACTATCCATTGTTGAAGTTGTCATGTAACTACTACATAACAGTACATTGCAGTTAAATGCACTAGAGAACTGGACTGAACGTAGCCAAGGATTGCAAAATTAGTTTTTATAGGAACGATTCTAATTCTTTAATGAGTGAGACAATGAAAAGTTTATTAAGATATATTTGAGCTTGGCCTGTTCTTGTTTGCCAGCATCCCTGAAATCTTTGAGATCAGATACCCACCCGACCCAATAATATAAATTATTTTTCCAGAAATTTCTTCACCAGTAAAAGTGACTAAAGTGAGGCAGGAGAATACAGAATAAAATGTACCTAGTTAGGCTCAGGCTCGTATCAAGGAGTTAAAATTAGCTTTAGGAAACCAAATATTAGTTCATAGGTTTTACCTGTATGCCTAAGATGTTTTAGGTGCTGTTAAGGTGTAATGCAATAGTCAAGGATTTGAAAATACAGGCATCAGACAGCTATATTTGGCAGCTGTACTTGAATTGATAATGAAGCCTTGGCCAGCCTTCCAGGCACTGTCCAGATGGGTTGGACTAAAATACCCATCATTCTCAGCCAACATGTCTTGTTGACAGCAGTCCAATACATCTGGAGAATACCAGATTGGGAGTGACTGATGTACAGATTCATTCTTATACCAAATCAGTTTCTATAGAATGTATGATAGTACCCTGTTGGTTCCTTTTGTGAGTACTCTGAGTGGTGTAGTCTTCAAAGAATTCTGTCTAGTGTAAGGCAGGGGTTTCCTCCTCCCTTATGGAAATCTGCATTCTCCCTGGAGTTCTGCCAAAGTGAGTCAACCTGGTTGCAGCAATCTTTTGTCTGCTCTCATCATGCTCGCGGTAATGAAGGTAGGCATGACACAAGTGGAATGAGAAAAAAATATATATAGCATAATTGAAAATGGAGATTTTGATAGCAGCCTTTTTTTAACATATAAGCAATTCAGAATCTGAATTGTCAAATGCATTCTGTATCAGGAATCCACATAAAATTCCTGAGTATATGATTAAACATCAATGTCCAATGCACCACAGAAATTCAAAACAGTTTTACAATCAATGTTAAACTGCCCATTTATCCAGGCTAATTCCAAACACACAAATATTAGGTCTCACATGACAAAGATCTGTTGATACAAATATAAATATCTGTTAATATCAACAGATGTGTGATCCAGATTTCTCAGAATAAGATGCTTTAGGTTGTTGTGGGTTTTTCGTGTTTTGAGGCCGTATTCTATTAGTATTTTCTCTTGATGTTTCGTCTGCATCTGTGGCTGACATCTTCAGAGGATGCCAGCCACAGATGCAGGTGAAATGTCAGGAGAAAATACTAATAGAACATGGCTTCAAAACCTGAAAAACCCACAACAACCTATGGATTCCAACTGTGAAAGCCTTTGACTTTACATAAGATGTTTTGCTGGTAGTGTAGCTCTTTTCAGGTATCTTCTTGAAATCGTGAAAGCTGTAAGGGGAAGTAGAGTGAGACCACACAGATTTTCCCACCACCTGTTCACACCCCATCTAACTGCTCTGTCTTCAAGTTTGTTCAACCAGTCAGCAAGATCTGAAGGGTTGTTCCACAGATCTGTTCAGCTCATGGAGGTCAGGGACTAAGGGGAAAGGAACAGAGGCGTAGAGGGTTAGAAAGCATGAGTGCAGAAAGAGCAACCCAACTGCTTTCTCCAGCTCTCCAGAACAGGGCTCTTATCCTGTATGAATCCTCTTTCATCTCAAAGTGAACAGCATATCCTCCTACATTTCATAGACTAAAATTAGGACCTGTGACTGAGCAACATCAGAATGTGAACAAAAGTTTGTGACCAACCATCAAGAGAGCAAAAGTTATTAATGAGAAAGAACACAGAAAACTACTATTTTAAGCAAAGTATCCCCTATGCAGTAGGTTTAGAAAACCTGAAAAAAAGCGAGGGGGAGGATGCGATACACAGTGTGTGTGTATGCACACATGCAGCGTAACTTATAATGAATATAGCCTTTGTGTCTTCTTAAGTGGACTTACATCTGAGGAAATTAGGACTGTGCAGTTGTCTAATATCCATGTCCAGCGGAGGGCTGCTGTTTTGTTACTACCTAGCAGAGCTGGCCCAATGCACATCAGTGTGCAATGCATTATGTAATAAAATGTAATAAAATATGCAAAAATATGTAATGTGCCAGGTCATACTGGGTTTCAGCAAAAATATTAAATGTCTGATTATTGTAAAATCAAAATGCCTTTAGCAGACAATGCTCAGAATTTTGACTTTCAAATCCCACAGTCATTGGAGGAACTATGTGTTCATAACCATCTCTTCTGCGCAGTGGTCAAATCCCAGGTTCCCATAACACTCATATGGTCACCTTGAATCAATCAAACTGAGTTTTAAAATACTCAAAAATGAAGAAAACAAATCAGAACGGAAGGAAAGGATGGGAAGTGAAATCTAAAATTAGGGATAGGATCTGCGTGTCTTAGAGTGAGAGCAAGAGAGCACCTAGTGCACTATTCCAGAGAGGTTGCAGCTCAAAGAGAATTTGCTTCAAGGGAGGGATCTCTACCATGTGTGTTTGTTTGTTTGTTTGTTTGTTTGTTTGTTGAAAAAGTTACGGGGATCATAGAGTCTGTTGAACTAGTGCGAATATTTGAATGGCTGCCTTACCTCCTCCTTTGCTCTTGCCTGATCCTACTGGGAAGAGCAAGACTCTACCTCTTGTTCTCTCTCCACTACAGCAGGAACGCTCCTCTCCTGCTAAGCTGAGTGCAAAGCACTGAATTGTAGATGCTGTAGCAAGCAACACATACCTGACAGGTAGAGAAAGGGGAAGATCTGGATTAAGACCATTTGAACAGCTGGGAATGCAGAAGCCTAGCTTGGGCAGTCCTGGCTGATCATGGTTGTTGAAAGCTATGGATCAGGGTTGAGTTTCTCCATTTTTTCCTCAGAATAAACTTGTGAGATAATTAAATAGCCTGAATTACAGTGAATTGCCCAAGGCCACCCAGTGAATTCTTATCTGAGCAAGGACTTAAGTTCACTTTCATTACTTACTTGGCAAGTGGGTTGGGGTACTTTGCACAGGGCAGCTTTAGCAGACCAAAGCTGGTGGTCCCTTGGTGCTTAGTGGCAGTGGTTTCCCCATTTTGTTGCTATTGCTTGATCACAGAGAATGCCACTGCCAGAACAGAGGGATGGTGACATCCTGTTTTCAGAGCCCCTGCCAGCTGACTCAGATAATTGGCAATTGTCTAGCAGGCCCGGAACCATGGTGTTCTTCTTCAAGATAATCAGGGTTCATAAAGTTTCTATCCTACTCTTTTACAGGAAGCTGGGAAAGAACCTGGCAGTTCCAGTTTACATATTTCATAAGAATTTAACTGTGAAAGATGTGCAGCTTTAGTCATGTCAGATCATATTTTCTGGAAGTCATTCTTATGCACTAAACATTAATTGAATTAAATTCCTGTTAGACCTTGAATCTAAGTTTTTTCCCAGTTGGCTGTTCCAAACAGCAACAGTAGCACTAAACATAGAGCCAACCTTGCTGTGAGTTTCATTGCAGCAGCTGCCTCAGGCAGCGGGGTATGGAGAGTAGCAAATCCCCAATTCTTTCCCTGCCCATTGTGCCCAAAGAAGGCAATGGTGAGATAGGCAACCACAGCCAGGAATCAGCCAGCTCTGTACAGTAGACCTGGTGGCAGCAGAGTTGGTTGACTGCTTCTTTGGGGAGCAGGGGCTGTTACACAAGCATCACCAATACATCTTCGTCCTATTGGTTGGGCAGGTGAGTGGGGGCACTGGGATGCTACTTGGGTGCATAGAAGAAGTCACAGGCAGGAGTGTAGGGGTTTGGTCATATTCTCCTCCTCCCCCTTGGGTGTGAAAGAGGACAGCCTTATCTGCAGTTTTGGGAGCTGAAGGGCCCCCACTGCAGTGTCTTCCTCCGCCCCCTTTGGAGGAGTTGTACCACTGCTGACAGTGTGATGAGGGCTCACTTCCTGCCTTGGCCAGTGGGAGCACTTGGGCCATCCCTAATCAATTAGTGGAAGGAAGCTAAGAAAGAGTCGTAATGAACTAGTACATTTTGAAAGTAATGGCAACAGCCCAGTAGTTTAATGGTATGATGGATACAGTTCCATCAAAACGCACAGAAGTTTAGGGAGTAATATAACAAATAAGACTGGTTCCTGCTTCAAGAAGCTTACAATTTCAGCTCCAACAGAGAGAAGGGATGTTCAGGAGACAAAAGAAACAATTTCTGGTGTGATAGAAGAAATTAGAAGTTCAGGATGAGACAGGAGGGAGAAGACAGAGGAAGCAAGGGGTCTTTCCTTCTCAGCCTAAGCTGGGAGCAAGACAGGTCAAACTGATTACCTTGATAATATCATTCATCTCCAGTTGAACTAGCTAAAACTATCTGTTTTACTTGTTTGTGTCTGTTGGTTTTAAAAATGTAAAAAATTTATGGTGCTGATGTGCTTTAGTGTGTGCATGGATTTAATTATAGTTTTACACTACCCTGGTCTCTATAAGGAGGAAGGACTATTTTTAAATGTTGAATGAATGAATGAATGAATGAATGAATGAATGAATGAATGAATGAATGTGCAGCTGCATGATTGTGCCATATCTCTTTCCAGATTGCTGGTTTCTGACCCCTGTTGATGGCCAACAACTGCATTGGTTAGTGAGAAGGGCTGTCCTCTTCAAACCGTCTACAGCAGTGAGTAAGACTTTTTAATCTTCCTAAAGGAAATACGCGATGACTAATACTTAGCTTCTCAGCCAAAAACACATGACAACTGCAATCACCTATTCCATTCATTCATGCCTTTAGCGTTCATTTACCAGCCCCTCCCTGTTCTGATTTATCAAGGTGGTGTTTCCATTCCCGTTGTCAGGCAAGAAGAGGAATTGACACAACTCTTCCTTTTTTTCAAACATGCATCTACTGCTGTAACTATGTATTTTTTTTTTATATAATTACCACAAATCAGAGTTGGCATAATCCCAGAAGGTGTGTCTTGGTTAGCAAATAAGGTACAGAAGCATGCTACTGTGGAGTAATATCCTTCTGAAGGCATGTAGGTGTGTCTCTGGCTATATAAATAAGCACAGTTTCAGTACTTTGAGAGAGACAAGTCATCGTGAGTTTTATATTTGGATAGACTCAAAAGTCAGCAAGAGGTACGTGTTGTAATTATGGTGGACTTTATATCTTCAGTAGAAAGGTATTGTCTCAGAATTCAGAGAAGGGATTTCCTGCATGCCTGTTGAAGGCCAGATTGCACATTATTTGCAGTGTGTGTTTCTTTCTGCCAACATTTTTAACTGAAAAGCAGCCTCAGATATTGTAATGGTTCTGATGTGGGGAGGGATGCTTTGCCCTTTCCTTTTCATCTCTTTCCCATTTCCATCAAGCTGTTTTCTCTACACATTTGAAGTTGGATAGTTTGATTCTGACTGGACAAATGGCAGGAAAGTCAAGTAACCACTGCTACTGTTTCTCTGCTCTTGACTACCACTTCTTTGGCTTCTTATCAGAAATCATCAGGGAAAAGAAAGATACAACTGTATGTAATGTGAACTTTGGCACTATGTACTAAAGCTGTGAGTACTGCACCATGGCAGCAGTCCTGTGCATAGCAGTTAACAGGATATAAGGACCACTTCAGGGTACAGAGCTCAGTATATTTACTCAGAAGTAATCTTGCTGAATTCACTGAGGCTTAATCCCAAGTACATTTACATAAAGCTGCAAGTTTACAGAGTCTGTGAACAGACCATCCAGTCCTTCACCCTGGAATAGTTTCCTTGAAATCTGTGGACTGAAGATTGCAGTGTCAGGTTTTCATATGCACGAAAGAGCCGGGAAGGAGAAAGACAGTCAGGGTCTCTATTTCTGCTTTCAAGACATTCAGCCTTTGGATGAACTGCTGTCTAATTAATTTGGTTGGGGAAGTCTTACAGATGAGCAAATGTTGTCCTTTTCCAGAAACATTGTCACTAACTTGCTTAGAAAGCATCTGTTGGAGGGAGGAGGGATGACAGCATTAAAAATGAAAGTGTGTCACAATGTGACATCTTTTCATAATTCTACACTAATTGCAGTTCCAGATCGTGTAATAATTGCCGTATCTGACATTCTTAGCTGTAACCTACAGTGCCGTAACTGGATCTGGTCCCTGAATCTTTGCTGCTACACCAAGTTATGGTCCAGGAGTAAATTTCAAGTGTGCTTCTGTCTTGTATCATTTGCCATACATCCACTTCTCAAACACATGCTATCTTTGTGTTTAACGTACTTGCAGTTCAACCACATGCATGCCTCTGGGGCTTACTCTCAAGTCAGTGTGCATAGGATTGCAGCTTTTTTAATGTTATTCAGAGGTCTGTGGTGGAGAGAGTCAAGCATGTAGATGGATATTTCTATCTGTAATTTTATATCAGGAAGAGCTGCAAATGTTTTAATAGAGAGGAATTTAAGGCATGGTTTGATGATTCAGTGATAGGCAGAAGATGTTGTTCATTAAGCAGAACCCAGTAGGCTCTGTATGACCTCTGCTGGACTTAACAGCACCTGAAATAGCTTCAGTGTTTGAAAGTGGATACTAGCTTCTTCTTAAAATGAACATGAAACAGTTTAAACCTGTAGACTGTGCTCATCAAGTGAATAATTCTAGTAAAGGAAGAGAGAGTTCTGAAAAGGCAATGAGAGCTGGTATCTGTCTTTTTTGTCAGTCCACACTACAGAATGGAGTCAAGCAGTTACCAGCTTGAGTTTTGCAGCTTTTATCAGGACACTCTTTCTACTATAAATGTCAGGAGAAAAGGACATTTGAAAGAATACTTCTATGCCATAGCATCATGTCTATTGTACAGACTGATCTGTATTTCTTCCAGCACTACCTATGAGACACAATGTTATTTTACCTGCACAGCAGTCCCATCAAATAGTTTAGGCAGTTAATTTCATTGGGGGGGGGTTCTCATAAAGTTTCACTTAACAACCTGGCATCCTAGATAAAATGCAGTGCCTCTTTAGATGGTGGTGGTGGTGGTGATTTCTGGCCATTTTAACTGTTTCAACTATTGCCTCCAGTCAGAAATTATTTATTCTTATTTAAAATTATATTCAGGCAGCCATTTCAAAGTGGAACCTGTTTCACTTCTTTTTGGAATTCTTTAGCTGATGCTTCGGTGACTTAGGTTTGGTTAGAAATGAAAGAACATGGATAGCAAGAAAGAATAATGGACCCTAGATGTGAAACAAAGGAGTATATTCATTCAAATACACTTTACGTCATCTTAGCTGCAAGTGATGTTCCACCCAATGGGAATCTGTAATCAGAATTGTCACTCCGTGTTATCTCACACAGTCGTTGATTTATTAGTGGAGGTTAGGAAATGATATTTAATTTATATCCTTATCAGATATATATTCAGATGTGAGACAGTTCCAAGATGAGATTAGAAACTGATGTCATCTTCATGTGAATTATCCAAAGAGCCCTTCAGATTGCCACATTTTTTTCCATCTGTAAGCTCAAAGACTATACCATAACATTCTTTTGCTGTTGACATTGTTTAAAGGTTTCAGGCATTGAAATACAAAAGACATAAATAAGCCTTTAATAAATAAGCATCACAATAATCTTGTGAATTTCTAAAAACATCATTATGGGTTTAATCGAATGTTGCCCTATTAGCCAGGGACCAGTGACATGAGTTCTGCTCCCCAATTTTTCTTTTTTCAGAGAGATTCCCAGTCCCCTAGTCCTACTTTCTAGGGGAGAAACTCAGTTCCCAATTCTGCTAGAGTTTCCTGTTTCACCTGCAGAAGTCCACTCTTGGGTCTTTCATTATGTGAAACATTGATCATCAGTTCTAAGTTCTTTGTTTGCACTTCATGATAGATTATGTTGATCTTAATATGTCTAAACAAAATGGAGTTGATTTTTACAAGTTACTTTTACATTTCCAAAACAGGCTTCAAGAGAACCAGGAACCATGAGATTCAGACATTTTGCTCTTCTCTGTGCCTTCATGATGTTCTCTCAATTGCTGCAAGCTGACTGTGAAAGACAGAAGGGGACAAAAAAAGAAAGGCTGAAGAGTGAAAAAGATGTAAGATCACAGCCTGGATCTAACAACCAAAATGAAAGGGGTCAGAAAACACGAGGGCAGAAAGGTTCTCTTAAAGGAAAGTTTACCAGCAAGGAGAAAGCTATGTGCACATGGACACTAAATGAAGCCGAGATGGCTACCTTAAAAATTGAATGTAACAAAGAGGAAAGCAGCTTCTCTTGTGAATTTTCTGGCAACCCTTCCACCT
The DNA here is from genome assembly GCA_948474755.1 of Ctenosaura bakeri. Taxonomy (NCBI): domain Eukaryota; kingdom Metazoa; phylum Chordata; class Lepidosauria; order Squamata; family Iguanidae; genus Ctenosaura; species Ctenosaura bakeri. Next base: position 219,755 of record CAOLHI010002077.1, read on the forward strand.
GTCCACAGTATGCAGAAAACAAGAAGACTTTTTGGAAGCAAATCACTAAGTCTCTGAAAAGGAAGAAGACCATCTGTGAGGACCCAAAGGGTATCCTAAAATCTAGAATCTGTAATAAAGGTCCTCCAGCTGCTCACCTTCGACTGGTAACTCAAGCATCACAAAAACCCAAACAAGAGAAGCCTGTTCACCATGAAAAGGAGGCTACTTTGGCACCAGTGACTCCTGTTGCAACTGGAAACCAGCCAGAGGAGCCATCCATTGATTGTGTTGAAGATGCTGATTATATTGATCAGAAAAAGGTGGCTGAAGAGTACTGTTCAGAGACATGGCTCTCTCTTTGCAAGTTTTTCGTTTCAATGATACAGGACAAAAAGTGCAAATAGAGATGTAACAATGTTGACAAAGTTCTTTAACTTGCTATAGGTACAGCTATTTCTCAAACAGTACACAGATAAACCTGTCTAGACAGCTCTCTGTTACATCTTGTTATTCTGACCAGAAAGTGGGCAACGATTCCCCTTTCATCCCCAAAACGGACTGCAGACAAATCCCATGATTGTAACCACTAAACCCACCCATATACTTCTTATCCCCATTTAACAGTGGGGAAAGGAGTTAGATGATACAACTCAAGAGGGCAGATTTGACTGTGTGGCTGCCAACTGCTGACTTCTAAATGATAATTTGTGTATATGGACGACACAGTTGATATGACCTTTAATTTTTTTTCTCTGATTTTTGCTTTTTCTTAAAGTCACTGTTCTTTAGATCACCGAAGATGCCAATGTGACACATTTTATTTTCTTAGAGAGAAATTCATTTACTGACTCTGTAATTCAAATGTTACCTTTGGATGTTACAACACCCTCTGTAAAAATGTATATATTGTGCTTTATGGAATGTTTCTCCCCCTTCCCCTCACTTCTAACCCCACATGGTTCTAAGCAAAGTGATGGTCTCAGTGCTGTGTACTTTTTAATACTTTTTTACTTTAAAATTGATTTAAATAAATACATTTACCTGTATTTAAACTTGTTCTCTAGGTGTGCTAAACACCACTTTTGTGATGAGAGTTATGAGTGCATTGCCTATCATTCTACCATAGTCCATTTCAAAATTTCTCTGCTATGTATGTTCAAATATAACTTGAAGTACAACCTTTCCATTATGTCTATTCAGAAGTAAAATCTCTTCTGTTTGATAAGCCTTACTCCTAGGTCAGCCAAACAAACAGAATCCACCAAAAGGCTCAGTTGTCATTGGTATGGAAAAATTCTATGGGAACCACTGTCAATATTGTTGCAGGGAAGGGCGATTTCTATTCACTCTCAGTGTTACATATTCTTAAAGTATGAGTAGAATATAGAGGAAAAGATATCTTTCCCTCTGTCCTTGGAAAATCTCTGAGATTTAATAGCAGTAGAGCATTCTTACCTTTAACACACTTGAAGAAATCTCTGTCTCTGTTGAGTGTGTGAGTGTATACACACACACACACACACACACACACTTCATCTATAGTCCAGACTAATGGTATACGAGGTCTCAATTATAATAGATAAGGTGGAGTAAGGGAAGTTTTCAGCCGTATCCAAAGGCATTCACTGCATGTTTTTTTCTTTTTAAATACAGGTTGAGCCTCCCTTATCCAGAAATATGGAATCTGAAAACCTCTGAAAAGTGAAACTTTTCCCCACTAGCCACTCACTTTTGTGTTGAAGATGGCAGCTTCAGTGCTCCTGCTTGTTCATCTCTCAGATCCTCAGTCTCTCTTTTTGCTGCCAGCTGCCTGCTTCTGAAATGAGGGCTGTCATGCTTCTGCTCACTTGTTCCTCAAGAGCACTGCAACCACCACCCCAGAGGTAGAAGCGAGTGGCTGGTGGCAAAAAGAGAGACTGAGGATCTGAGAGATAAATGAGCAGGAGTGCCACAGCCACACCTTGAAGGCAAAAGTGGGTGGCTGGCAGCAAAAAAAGAGAGACCAAGGACCTGTGAAATGGCAGGAGGCATGGATTTGAGGCAAGCGCTATGCCTGGATTCCCACCATTTCAAAGATCCTCCGTGTCTCTCCAGCCTTGTGTCTCACACCCAGCACAAGTAACAAACAAATGAGATGTGAGGATATTTCAAAAAGGTACTATATTCCAAAAAAATTTAAAAATCCAAAATACAGAACACTTCTGGTCCCAAGCATTTTGGATAAAAGAGGTTCAACCTGTATACACTTTGGAATGCTATCAACAGAGGGACTTTCTTTTTTAAGTGGAGAAATATGTGCTCATGACATGCATGCTGAGCCTATAGTACATCCATGCATCATTTCTTTCAGAAAAAGTTATCCTACATTTGGAACCCATTATTTGTGGAGATTTTTGAAACATTATTTGAGTTATATTTCACCTTTATGCTTAATCGAGGAATAAGCACATGGGAGATGCTACTGGAAGCAAACAGAGAATAATGTTCCACCAGTGTAGTTCCCCCAGGTGTTTTAGGGATAGGGTGTAGTAGGGGTGTCAAACTCAATTTCATCTTAGGCAGCCTCAGCATTATGGTTGCCCTCAAAGGGCCAGTTGTATCTGTAAGACTATATAAATGTATCTGTTGTTTTATCATATATAATAATAATAATAATAATAATAATAATAATAATAATAGCAGTAAAATTTATTTATATCCCACCTCTCCCCACAGATCGAGGCAGTACTACAACAGTACATCAAATACATTAAAAGCAATTAAAACATAACCCATCCTCTTCACCCACCAACCCATCTAACCCCCCCAAAAACACATTAACCATTAAAAACAAGAGGACAGTTGGTGGGAGGTGGTGGAGCACTAGTCTGGGAAGGCCTGTCGGAAGAGACAGTCTTGACTGCTTTTTTAAAGCAGTCAAGACTGGTAATATGCTGGGTCTCCTCCCACAGGCCATTCCGTAACTTGGGAGCGATAGAAGAGAAGGTCCTCTGGGTAACGGCAGCCAACCTAGTTCTGACTGGCTGCAGTAAATTCCTCCCAAAGGACCTTAATGTGCGGGGCGGATTATATGGGAGAAGGCAGGTAGGCTGGCCCCAAGCCATGAAGGGCTTTAAAGGTAAGAACCAACACCTTGTACCATGCCTGGAAACTAATAGGCAGCCAGTGTAAGGACTTCAGAATTAGTGTTATATGGTCAGTTTTAGATCTTCCTGTGATCAACCTGGTTGCCATATTCTGAACTAATTGAAGTTTCTGGACTAAGCACATGGGTAGCCCTATGTAGAGCGCATTGCAATAATTGCCTCTACATTTGCCTTCCCTCTGCATCAGCTTTTCTTTTCTTGGACATTTTGAGGCTTTTTGATAATAGTTTATGGTTCTTATACATCTGTAAAGTAACATAGTTGGTATATCCAAAATGTGCCACTTTCTGCTCCCCAGCTCCTCTCTGTGCCTTTTTCTGCCCCCATCCCCAGCCACAGCTGCTGGAGAGGTATGAGGACCACATGAAATGGTCTGGCAGGCCAGATTTGGCTGTCTACCATCGCCAGGGCTATTCAGTCCCAAAAGATGCTGCTGCTTACCAGCAGGGAAGAATAAAGATGAAGAAACTATGAAGAAACGTCTTTTCTAAAAGCAAGGAAATAGGAGTGCCAGGGTAGAATGCACCCTCCCATCTTTTCCCATTGGATTACTTCAACTGAATTGCCTCTCTGCTTTCTCCATTCCCCACTTCTAAGCAGAGCAGCCTCTCCCAGGGTTTGACAGCTGTGTGTATTTGGTGTGGGGGAGGTTTTGGATGTCATACTATGGGCTACAAAATACTATCTTACACTCCATAGGCCACACATGCATACATGTCACTAACAGGATTTTGGCCATTGTTTGAAACACAGCATATTTATTCATATACACATTCCCTAAATACACCCACTATTAGTAGTTAATTCAGTTCACACAAGATGGGCCATTTCCATGCTAGACTGTTATAGTGCTATTATTCCACTTTCAACATCCTATGGAATCCTGGGGTTTGCAGTTTAGGGAGGGGCCTTAGGCCCCATGATAGGGTTTCCTATGGGTCGCCTTAGGCTCCTTCCTAAACTGCAAACCCCAGGATTCCATAGGATGTTGAAAGTGGAATAATAGCACTATAACAGTCTAGTGCAGAGATGGGAATGAAAAACATCATGCAAACATCAGTATATGGTACAGTTCAGCCTTGAATGTGCTTCTGTGGGGAGGTCTGTATTCTTCTACAGAAGACACCACCAAATATGAAAGAACCATGTTTATTTTATATCATATACAATTTTACCCAAACAGAAATCAACTACTGAAATGGATTCTCATCTCAAAATACTTCCATTATGTCCTAGTGGTCAGATAAAACAGAGTACTGCAGGACAGATTGCAGTCCTGCAATACTGATCTTCAAATAATCAATCCCCCAAAGTAACAGGGATTCTTTCCTATTTATGCAATTATATGATTCTGAGAGCCAGAATGATATAATGGTTTGAGTGCTGGGCTATGGCCCCTTCCGCATGAGGAAATTAAGACGAGTCAATGCGTCTTGTAATGGAGGTCGCCTGCACCTTGGAGTGGACTAGGTTCGGATTATTTACTTTCATTCTGCACTTAAGCCCGATTAAATGTGCCCCCGAGTGGTCATCGAGCGCACTATTTGAAAAATGGAAGAAACCAGTTTTACAATTTTCTGGATCACGCAAATTTGTACTTTCACAGTGGTGCAGATGCACACATTTGCACCAATGCGAACTGGTGATCAGTGGGGGGTGGGATGTGGGCGCGGTCAGCTTCAGCAGTTGGTCCCACCTAACAAACAACAGGAAGCCACCATTTTCTCATCCTCATAGTGCGGATCTATGAACTCGCACTGCTCTGAATTGGCGTGGAACATACAGAGTAGCCCTGTGGAAGGACATAAGGGAAAATCTGCCTTGTTTCGAGCCCAGAAGAACCGGTAAGAAACGGCACAAAGCGATTCACTAGCCTCCTGCGGAAAGGGCTTATGACTCTTGAGAACTGGGTTCAATTTCCTGCTTGGCCATGGAAACCCACTGAGTGACCTTGGGTACATTACATACTGTCATCCCCACAAAACCCCATGATAGGGTTTCCTATGGGTTGCCATAAATTGGAAACTTGAAGACACACAACAATGTGATTCCAGTGCCACGGTTCTATCCTGTGGAATTCTGGGAGTTTGGGGGGGCATTTGGAACTCTCAGCCAAAGAGCTTTTCTAAAGCCTCACCAAAGTACAAATCATAGGATTCCCTAGGATATAGCCACAGCAGTTAAAGTAGAATCACAGTGCTATATATAACATATGATGACTCTCTTTAGAGTCATCTAATCCTTGCATTGGAAGGCAAACACTCCAACATTTCACAGATGAAAACTAGTACAGGTCAAGCAACAACAAAGCGTGGTCAAGATGGCAAAAGGCAATGAGAAAGAACACATAAGTTAGAAGAGTTTGCTTCATGTGAGCCTACTGGAGAGGGCAAGACTTCCTCTCCTCCCTGCTGAGTTAATTAAGTGAAAACTACTTTTGTATTTAGAACTCAGTTTACAGCAGGTGAAGTAAGCAGAGGAAAATGGGGGAAAGTAGGAGGAAAAAGAAACTGGGCATTTTAGAAGTATCTGAAAAATTGGGACAGCAGGGAATTAATCAGGCCTGTCTTTGGCAAATCAGCACAGCTGGAGAATATGGGAAGGTCTGACAGTACATGGAAAATGGGAACATTAAGAACTAAGAAATCCTACAGGAAAAGTAATTATGGACTCTGATCAGCCACCAGAGTATTTCCCTTTTGCTTACTTGATCTGCCCCCCTTCCCCTGTAGACTTCTTCAGTTCCTTCCTACAAACAGTGTTCTTCCAACTCACTGTCTAGAATGTAATGTAGCATGACAGCCTACATGACTATGCTTAGAAGAAGTCTATTTTTTAAAAAACAACAACACACCTTTCCTTTGTTTCTCCTAAGCCAGTTTATGCTCATTAACCACATCTTAGGATTCCACTGGATGTATCCGTGGCAGTTGGAGTGGAATCACAGTGCTATTATTATGTAGTGTGAAAGGACCTCTGGACTGGTTCTACCTACCTAGGCTGTCCACTTGATTCTTTAGGTGAAGAAAGAGTGTGAAGGACTTCCTGTTGCAGGCGAGCCTTACTTGAGAATTAAAATCTAGCTGAGCTGTGGTGTATTTTGCATTTTTGACCTTACTTTTTGTCTTCCATCTTGCCTTCTGGAATCCGTCCTAATTGCTCTTTAGTCCTCAAGCTTGGCTCATGGCTCTAGACTACTGTCTTGAGTTCTCTGCTGCTTGAGCTATAACTGTTATCCCATCTGTCTTCTTGCTTAGCTTCTCAGAAAGCAAAGGGTTTGTTGGCATCCTTCCACATGAGAAAACCAGGGGCTACTTGCTAACTCACAAATTTATGAGAATATCAACAGGACCACCAGACTTTTTAACAGGCAAATCTTCAAAGACATCAAGAATCCATCTGGTTCCATAGGCTATCAGTAATTCTCCAATATAAATAGGTCCCCTCCTCTGTGGAGGTCAAATTGCACTGACAATGGCAATAAAGCTGATCCACCTAACCAGAGATAATACCATCATACCCAGTACAAAGCACCAAATTGAGCATGATATTCATTACAACAATTAAAAATTGGACTATATCTATGATTGTCATGGATGCCACAAAATCATATGCCATGAACAGCAAAGGAGCCTCAGCTTCTGAGGCCTCAAGGCCTAAAAGCCATGGAGTCTTCAATAACCTATCTGAGAGCACCTTCATCAGCTAAGCTGCTGGGCAATGAAACAGGTAGTGCAACAGCAGAATCTCTTGTGAGACCAAATCAAATGTAAGCACTCAAAGTTGGTCAATTGCACCTGTGCTGGGGAAGACCACAATGATACCTCCTTCCCATCCGTTAAGCTGAAACTTGCTGTTGCACCAGGGAGCCTGGTTAATAAATTTGGGAGATATTTACCACTCATTCCTCAACCAACTGGATCTTTCTAATACATAATAGCTTGGCATGCTTATCTAGGATAAAATCTTTGATAGGATGTCATGGCAGATATTTTAATTATTTACGAATTGTAATGTTTTAAAAATATTCAAGCTCAGTTGATAATAGCTGTGCCTTCTTCTTCTTTAAGGAATGAAAAAATGCTAAATAATCCTCTTTTGGACTTTGATGCAGTCTACACATTCCCTGTGATACAGTTTGTTTCATTCTTAAAGAAATCATTCTAGCAGTAGGTCATGTCACAGAACATATAAGGTTTCTTGTGCCTCAGACAGTGATGGCACACAGTGAGAGCAAAACCTAATGATAACACATGGGGTAGCCATAGTGGTTAAATCATCTGTCTACCCTGTTCACATATGAAGCAACAGGTGGGGGAATTTTAGAATTATTCCCTTGCCATACTATCCATACCATACTGTCTTCTAACCTAGCAGCTTTTCTTCCACCCTGGCTTCAATACCAGAAGTGAACACAGCTAAGAGGAAAGTGAGGCCATGAAATTTAAAGGAGAAATAAGGAAAAATTTATTGCCTCTCACCTACATGTCCTTTTGCTTTTTAAATGACTAGGACAGACTTGTGAATAAACAAGTTCCCATATCTGCAATAAGGAATTACGGCTCTCTTGATTCCATAAGTGATTATGAAAGTAAACCGGAACGTCTGGGGTTATTTTTGTCTACTGCTGACTTATTCACCTAGTTTCCTTTCCCCTTCACATTTCTCATGGAAATATTTTATACCCCTCTGTCCCTGTCCTTGTCTACTTCATTCATTTACCTGCCTGGCATTGGTACAAGCTACACACCTATTCTCATAATTGTATTGCATAAGAACCTGCTGGGGATACGAGGAATGAGTCAACAGTTCTTCCCTCAGAATCACTCCCCTTTTCAAAGAGGGCCAATGAATGTCAACCTCCTGATATCGCCTCACTCAGGTCTGGCCAACCATTGTGGCAGTTTAGTGATCAGTTGCTGTAGACTTTTTACTCATTCATCTTAGTTCTTACAAACACTTTATGTGCTCAGATAACAAGCTCCACACCCTCCCTTCATTAACCCTTTCTGACAGTACCTGGGGCAGTGCAGCTCCTTACTTGTCAGGCATTCTGTTTCTTCTCTTGGCTTCTCACCGTTTGTAGAACTGTTTGCTTCCTCCGGGCTATCTCCTAGTGTGGCACTCCTTTGATTTACTTATAAGGCCATAGATCAGACTCTGTGGTGGGAAACTCTGTTAAAATAACAGGAAATGCAACATGCTTTGGCTTGCAATACCTCCAACACATCTCTATAGGGACATGTAACTGTTGATCACTATATACTGCATTTGAATCATTAATGTCCCTTGGGACCAACCCAAGACTTTGTGGCTTTCATGACAAACATGTCTTAGTATCTGGTCCTACACATGTACCAGACCACACTCTTGAGCTTGTTTTTTTCCAACAAGGATAAGGATAATCTTTGGATAGTGCAGTTCAAAATAACTCTTTTGTCATGGACAGATTATCACCTAATAGGGTTTAGATTCCTCAGGACTCCCAACCTCTTCAAAGATGGGGGATCCACTAACATGGTCTGCTCTCAGAGACTAATGGATCCAGGACTCCTGAATGCTCCAGGGGATTTTCCAGCTGTTAGAGCTGGTGATTCTGCTGATGCCCTGGTTGAGCTGTGGAATGGAGCAGTGACATAAGTGATCAACACAATAATTCCTAAGCATCCTTAACTTGAATGCACAGCAGAGAATCATTGATCTTCTGAGGAGCTCAGGGCAATGGAGTGTTTAGACAGACACCTACAACAATGGTGGCAAAAGACTTGGGATGGGTTAAGATTTTACACCCATGTTATACCCTACTCAACAAGTGAAAAAATGTTTCTTTCCTTCTTCTCTTTGCATCAGCATAATTTCAAGGGGCTATTATATCCTAGACCTCAGACTGTTAAAGATAAATAAAAAGCAATTAATTTGCCAAACTTTTCATGGAGCAAATTTCTCAGACTCACTATAATGTGAAAGTCCACACTGAAAATAGAACCAGTGGAGGTAACTGAAGCACACACTTGTCCGGTTTTGATAGATGAGTTTAAATTTGTTTAATGTGCTAATGTGCACAAGTTGCTTGAAGACACTCATCTGTTTTGTCATTCTAGATCATTAGAACTTCCAGCAGAAGTGATGGAAACTGTAAATGCTTCTTTCAAGGAGGTTGTTTTCTATCTCAGTCCAGGCAAAAAAGGAAGTTACATTGGTCAGTAGGAAAGCTAACATGGAGTTGGAGTTAGGACTTGTTCTGGAAGGGGATGCATTCCTTCTGAAATATGAAGTTGCTAGTTTGGCTGGTGCTTTAGGACTTAGCATTGCATCTGGAAGACCAGGTAGCTGCTGTGGCCAAGAGCATCTTTGCTGAACTTTGGTTGGTGCCCGAGCTGTGACCTTTCCTAGGGAAAGCACATCTGGCTGTTGTGGTTCACACCTTAATTGACTCCCAGCTAGATTATTTGAATGAGTTCTCTGTGGAACTCTCCTTGAGAAATGTTCAGAAGCTACAGTTGTGCAAAATGCTGTTATTGCTGAATGTGCAATGTACAGACTATATATCACTAATCTTACACAAACTGCATTGGCTTTCAATTTGCTTCTGAGCTCAATTCAAACTATTGCTTTTCATCTAAAAAAAAGCCCTAAACAGCGTGGGACCAGGATATTAGAAAAAACCCTGCCTCTTCCTATATGAATATGCCTAAACTTTTAGATCCTGAGTGGTGGTCCTTTTGTGTATCCCATCAACCCACCTAGTTAACTCAGAAGGTACATGTGACAGAACTTTCTCTGTAGTAGCACTCTGTCTATGGAAGTCAAGGGAAGTCAGGAAGGCTCCATTCCTTTCAAGCTTTAGGAACGGAGCTACGAGTATATTATTTCACATGCCCTTTAGACCTTAAAACCAAGGATGGCCAGTGTAGCTTTAGACTTTAAATTATTTCCTAAAAAGTTGTTTTTTCTATTTTAATATGTCATAGAGTCAAAGATGACCCCCAAAGCACATCTGCTCTTTGACTCTCTCCTCAGAGATAGAGCTCCAAAGACTGAAGCAGCAATTGTATACAGCTAGTGGTTGCTAGCTCCATCCTCAAGCAAGTCAGTGACTGAGCAGAAACCCCACCTCCTTAGACCACATGCTCATGGGGCTAACATGGCTACCTTTGTTTTTTGTACAAATAGTCAGGAGTTGCTCAGAATCTTAGGCTTGGAGTCAATTTATTGATGTATTTCCAAGCCATGGTAGCCACATGCATGCACAGAGTGTGAAAATGAGAATGGAGAGAGCGTTCTGTTGAGTGGGAGTCAAAAACTACTGACTTCACCTTTGAACAGTTGAATAAACCTACCAGCATCCTTCAGATTGCCAAGGAAATCTTGCCAGAAGCTATGAGAAACGTAACCTTAAGTGATAGGTTGTTGTGGGTTTTCCAAGTTTTGAAGCCATGTTCTATTAGTATTCTATTAGTATTTTCTCCTGATGTTTTGCCTGCATCTGTGCAGGCAAAACATCAGGAGAAAATACTAATAGAACACGGTCTCAAAGCCTGGAAAACACACAACAACCTATGGATTCCAGCTATGAAAGGTAAGTGATTTAATTGTGTGGACTCCACTTCAGCCTACTAATGGCCAGAAGAGCTTCTATTTCAGTGTGCTGACAGCTTCCAGGATATCCTATCAGCCTCCTCAGTTCACTCTTGCCACTGTATGGGGATTGGTGACTGAAAACATCCTAATTAATGGCAGAACTGGGCTCCAAAGTCTTGGTGTACTCTGAGAAATTCCCCCCACCCTGAATACATGGGGGTGGAAGAGACTGACTGGCGCCCCACTGCCTTTATATGAATGTTCTTAGTATCCAGGATCTGAAAGCCTATTTTGATACTTGAGGCAGAAACTCTGAGCAGCACTCACTCTTCCTTCCTGTCAATAAATATACAACAGCAATAAATTCTAGAAAGTTAACATCTGCTGCTTTTTTATGACATCCCAAATCTGCTGACTATGGTGGCCAACACACTTTGTCATGCAGTGGGCTGGCCCTAGATGAGGGTGAAGAACCTAGTTATACTTAGGATATAGGAAGAAGGATGGAGTTTGATCAAAGTGCTGAAAAAACCCCAGTTCCCTCCCTGTGTAAGGGCAGGAAGGAGGCTGATGAAGATCTGTTGTGTTTGTTTTGATGTCAGACAGCGAAAGAGGAATAGGATTTGACCTGAGCAGAAAATATTCCCCTCAGCTCCCTCTCCCACTATGAGGTGAAAGAGGACAGTCAAGGAATGGCTGTGATGGCTGGGCATCATGAGCGCTGTAATTGAAAAGTAAATTTTCCAAGCACGCACTCCTACTTTTACATGTATCTACATCATGCAGAGCAGTGTAGGCTTTGTTGTATTGTTGTGTTTTTCTATGTGAGTCCTCTAGCTTCAGAGATGTCTGCACATTTGGATATCTTAAAACTTTAGCTGCTGTCCTCAAATCATAAGTCACACACTGGGCCTTGAAAGAATTTTCTTTTTTCGAGGCGATATTATTTAAGATAGCTTCTGATCTTCTTTGACCTTATAGCCACTGCAGACACAAAGTGTGTCTAATAGTATAAATCTCAGGCCCTAATTTCCCTCAGGCATTTCAATATGTATTCTGCTTAGGATGGGATCCGCTTGCATTTCTTCCTCAACAATTTTGGCTGACAAAAGTGGTTCATCCAAGATCCATTCAGCCATGTGTGCAAGGATTAAAGATCAAATCAGAATGACAGGAAGCCAGAAACAGAGCCCAGAAATTGAGCTGAGAATTCTGTAGGAAGTTGGCTACCATCCTGACTGCTGGCAACTGACCACATTTACTTACTGGCTCATTTGTCTTTGTTGTTTGTCTGTCTGTCTGTCTGTCTGTCTGTCTGTCTGTCTGTCTGTCTGTTTGTTTGTTTTAGGTTTCAACCTTATCTCTTTGCAAAATGTTCAAAGCAGTTCCCCATTCAGAATCAAATATTTTCAAAATTAGTAATAACTATTAGGAATTAATGACTTGTGGTCAATTAGTTTGAGCATTAACTGGAAGATTTATCCCTGTCCACTATTGTAATCAAGATCAAAACATCCTCACTGAACAGTTTTTATACTGAAGAATGTCTGAGATGCCAGGCTGCCCAGAAGGTTTATGGCTATTGGAAACCCTGCCCCCCATAAGAACCGATTCAAGGGGAGGACTTTGGTGAATAATGCACCAAGGTCAGGGCAGGCACCAGTGACAGACTGGACTCTCACTTGTGGAATACCAGAACAAGCTGGCCCAGTTGCCCCCTAAGTAGCCCTGAGCATAAGACATTTAGCCTTGTGTTTAGAATTGCCAGGTCAGTAGCATCTCTTCCCTGAGCTCTCAGGTCAAACCCGAGTCCAGAGGTCTGGCCCTTGGGATATCATGGGGTGGGCATTTATCGTGTTGCAGAGGTGGGGCAGGCAAGCATTGGCAGGATCTGGGTCAAATTTCCATGGAAACTGATGTTTGGGCAATCTAGATCAATGAGTCCAGCATTTGATTAAAATGTTGGGCCTTTCTGCCCTACACTGTTATAGTGCTATCATTCCACTTTCAACATCTTGTGGAATTCTGGGGTTTGCAGTTTACTGAGGCTAAAGAGCTCTCGGACTGAGAATTCTAAATGCCTCTCCCTAAACTGCAAACCCCAGGATTCCATAGGATGTTGGAAGTGGAACAATAGCACTGTAATAGTGTACTGTGGAAATGGTCATAGTAAATTGGTTAATACGGTCACTCAGAGCTGGGGAAAATAAATTATTTTAGGAGGCAGGGAAGGGCAGGCAGCAAAGTTGCTACAGTTTTGTTGCTGCCATTCCCACTCAGTCTTACCGTGCCACATGGCCTTATCTACTATACACATGACACATGGGATTTTTTTTTCCTGGCCCTACATTGCCACTACTGCTTGTGGAAGGCTCCCTGTCAGAGAGATTCTTCCCAGGCCCGGTGAGGCTGGTGCTGCTGCCAGAGATTGTACAAAAGAAGGTTCATGAGTTAATGATGCTGATGCTCCATTTTCTCCCTCATCCCAAATGGCAAAATGAACCTAAGTGCAGGTACCCATCTTCTGTCTCCCTAGTCTTCTCTCCTTGCTGTTGGCTTTTTGGTGTAGCAGCGTTGCACACAAGCAGTTCACATCCAAACACCTTTGCAATAAGCCAAAGAACTCTGGAATCAGCTAGGAATGGGTGGAGAGGGGCAGCCAGGCTTTATTTCCGCCTCACACATAAAAAATATTTTTCTTCCTCTTCCACTGTTGCCTCCCCTGAGTATGCCACAGTGCCAGAGACCCAGAGAAGTACAGCAGTTTCTTGAGATTTTATCTGGCATCCTGAGACCTGGCAACCCCATTTCCTATCTGGTATCATATGAGAGAGATGTCGTCAGCCAACATCACATGCCAGTGTTACTGAGAGGACATGATTAAAGCACACTAGAACAGAGGTAGGGGTATGAGCCTTTTTGGCTTACTAAGATGCTTTTTACAAGCTGGTACTAGCAATTATGTAGTGGCTTCAATACTGTAGGAAACTGAAATTAGACTTATAAAATGTGTAAACATGGCTGGGATGGAAGATGCAATTCTAAACATATGTAGAGGTGATTATCTATAGGATTGCTTGGCCTTTTACCTGTTATGGAAAACCCAATGATATTACTGAAAACTCTTCAAAAGTTTACTTAATCATTCTTTCCCCTTTGAATTGGTATGGTTCTTTTGTTTCTGGGCCCAAATATTTAACATAATCTGTGGGGGAAAATTAAGAGACATTTGCATGTTCAGTTTCAGATCTGCAGATTGAAATCTCAGAAGAACAGCTTCTCAGTTTTCCCCCACAGGCATTTGGCATCTTCATAGCCTTTTTTTTAGAAGAGTTTCATAAGGTACTGAGACATACTTCCCAACATTTCACAGATGAAAACTGGGACACATGTGGCCACACAACATCAGAGTGTGGTCAAAATGGCAAATGATATTAATGAAGAACACCTAAGTTAGGAGAGGCAGCAGCAGTTTGCCTATTGGGAAAGGCAAGATTGTACCCCCCTCCCCTTTCCCTCAGCTGTGTTTATTGACTGCAAACTACTTATATGCTTTGAAGTGATGTAGACTCGAGACAACTGACTTGGACTCAAGTCAGACTTAAGTCATTTCAGTTACTCAACTCAGACTCGACTCGGCAATAAATGATGCACTGACTCAACTCAACCTGAGACTTGTATATTTTTAGTGAGTGACTTGCTGCCCTTTGTCCATTCTCATAATACATTCATTCAGAAACCTTACGACTTTGAACAACACTTCCATCTCATTTTGCCTTCTGGTCAATGGCAATTTGTCTCAAGTCCAAAGTGTGGGTGCATTTCTCGGAGGAAAACAGCAAACAGGTTAGGCAATGGACTTGAGGCAGGGTTGAGGTCTGCCTTCTAAAACTTTTCTTAAGAGCCAAAGACAAGATTCTCCCCCAGAGTGCAGGGTGCATTTATCAGAGGGGAACGGCAAATATGTTAGATAATGCTTGAGGAGGAAGGATCCTTCCTTCTCAATCTTTAGAAGCTTCACTAATGGGGAGTAAGAAGGATTCCATTCCCCACTTGCAAAACTATGTACTCTTTTATGCCCGTTGGCACAAAAGCCTCCAGATTCAGGACTGAGGAGTAAGAAGGATCTTATTCCCCACTTCTGAAGCTGCAGATGGCAAAATCGCAAATGTGGAGGGCTGACTCTGCTTAAATTGTTAAAACTGACTGTATTTGATTCTGTCCAGAAATTCTGGAATACAGGTTGGGGTATAAAGTTGGCTCCCAGACATGAGACTTGACTTGAGACTTGATTTGAAAGTATCTTCAGGGACTTGAGACTTGAAAGTAGAGACTTGAGACTTGACTTGAGGCTTGAAGTAAAAGACTTAAATACATCACTGATTGAGTCCAGTATGCAGCAACTGAAATAAAGGCCCTTTCCGCATGGGGCAAGGGAATCACTCCGTGCCATTACCTACCACTTCTTCTGGGGTCCGAAGCAACACGGACTGTCTCTGAAGCCCTTCTGCAGGGCTCCTCCTTGGTCCAGGGTGAATCAGAGCAGTGCAAGGTCTGTAGATCTGCACTGCTCTGGCTTCCAAAATGGCGACTTCCGGCTTCCAAAATGGCAGCTTCCGGTTTCCAAAATGGCGGCTTCCGGTTGGTCATGGGTCCCGACCAACCGCTGAAGCTCTCCATGCCTAAAGCCCACCCTCCGCAGATCGCAGGCTCACATTGGTGCGAGCCTGCGAATCTGCACAAGGGAGCAGGAATGCAATGGTGCGTTCCAGGAAAATAAAGACTTGTTTTTTGCAGTCTTTAGAAAACACGCTGGAGGACCACTTGGGGTCGTTTTGGAGCAGACTGAGGTGTGGATCTCCAGTAAGTAGTCCGCTCCTAGTCCGCTCCAAGGTGCAGACGATCTCCGTGAGAGGATGCACTGCCCTGTTCTAATTGCCTGGTGTGGAAAGGGCCATAGTAAGGACCAAATGTGAAAACAGGAGAAGAAGAGAGAAAGCAGAGCATTTTGAAAGCAGCCAATGGAATAGGATGACAGAGGATTAACTGGGACCATCCTTCCAAATCAGAACAGTTGGAGGGTGTGATGAAAAAGATGGCCCGGGCAGAATCCACACCACAAAGCACCGAAACTCTTTGGGTGATTATAGCCAGACACTGGGAATGAGAGTGCTTGACTGCCACTTGGTAATAGCCCTCACATAGAAGCTATTTTCTAAAAGAAGATACTGTCCCCTACTTCAAGTGCTGAATGTACTGGTTTATAATCCTCTCAAGTTTAGCCATGCCCTCTATACTGCACATGCAGTATAGAGGCTGCCCACTCACTAACCACTCCTGGTGAAATGGTGCCTTCTCTTTGCAAAAACAACTGATTCCTAGTCTCCTGCTTTCCTCAAAATATATGATTTTACCTAGAGTACTGCTTCTTGTTGACTAGCCAGATTATCCTCTCATTCATGGATCCCAGAACACGGGCAAATGCGGTCCTTGGGCTACCCCAAGACTAGGCCAGAGGGCTCAGTCCCACACTGGAATAATCTTGCAAAACTGCATTATGAAGACCCCTATGTAGTTGAGTCTCCTGAGGAATTATCAGTCAGAAGTAAGCTAAATGATCAAGTACCAAAAAAAATACTAAGGGAGCTATTGTTGTTGAGCTCTCCCAGGAATAACAGACTGCCTGCAATCTATCCTGTGCACACTTATTTGAGAGTAAGCTACACAAGCCATACACGCTTTTACCCTTTAAACAAACCATTTTCTTGGTCAAATAAATTGCACAACTTTGTCCTCAACTGTGGCATTGCATCTAACAATCCACATAGCACCAACAAGCCCAATAAAATATTCCCCACAAAAGAGCCTTCACATGTTGGGAATGGGAGAAGAGGAAAGGTATTAGAACCTGGAAATACAGAGGAACTGCAATGTTAGGTCAATCTTAAGAGCTACCATATTAGAGCAATCTCAAATTCAGAACTGTTTGAGTCTCCTGGCCCAGCTCCAGCCTAAGGCCATTTCTGCTCTAGCCTGTTATAGTGCTATTGTTTCGCTTTCAACATCCTATGGAATACTGAGGTTTGCAGTTTGGGGAGGAGCCTTTGAGGCCCCTCACGAAGCTGCAAACCCCAGGTCCATAGGATGTTGAAAGCGAAATAATAGCACTATAACAGGCTAGTGCAGAAATGGCCTAAGGCTCCCTCTACAATAGAAAGAGGATGTTTGTGCAGTTTAACTAACACTGCACAAGTGTGAGTGACAAAGAAATTCGCCCCCTTGATTTAAAAGGGTCTGTCATATCATGAACTACCCAGTTCCACAGTTCATTGTGTGCTTTACCCTTCCCATATCATGCACCATAAGACAGTGGAAGATAATGCTGCTGTCTCTTTTGGTAGAATTTTGGGTCCCTGAGTAAGGGTCTTATTTAGGCCATTTCTATACTACCTTATTCTAGTGCTATTACTCTTCAACATTCTGTAGAATTCTGGGGTTTGTAATTTCCTAAAACCAAAGAGCTCTCTGGCTGAGAATTCTAAATGTCCCTCCGTAAACTGCAAACCTCAGGATGGTGAAAGTAGAATAATAGCACTATAACAGGATAGTGTAGAAATGGCCTTAGAGTCTGAGTTTTGGTGCAGCTTTAGACACTATCACCTATGCATTACAGCACGGATGCAAAGCAGCTAAGAATATTTTTAACATTCTGTTTTGTCTTAACATATATGACACTGCAGCTTGTGGAACTGGAAAGAGCTTCTAAATGACTACTTCACAAGTACTGGCCAGATCTTTCTGTTAATTTTCCCTGTAGAATGTTGCATCTGCATAAAAAAAATCCTCAAGACAGCTTTTATAAAAGTATATGAACTATTCCCATTTATACTATGCTTTCAAGAGGAAAGAAAGAGCTCTAACTAATTCCCAGTGATCGTACAGTCCTAAAGTTCTTCTTGGAAACTGATAGCAACAGTGGCAGAATCTGGAGGTTCTCTCTTTGCACTCCAACAACATCTGGACTACTGCATGATCACCTCCCTCCCATTCCAATGGAAGCGATAACATTCAGTTTGTAAAGTTGAAACTCAGTTGGTAACAGCAAATATTTTGATCTTATCCCAAAGCTAGGTTCCTCTTTGTGCTAGTGTTTTGTGCTAGAATGGCACAGTTTGAAACCTGAAAATTATAAACAAATTTGAAATTTACAAGTCAGAGTTCGTAAGGCTAATGCCACCTTGCTAGTTTTGACTTAGCACAGCCTTTGATCACTCACTATCTCCCAGTGGTTATAATAAACATTATTGTTCTGGTTTTTCAAATTTTTTGTCATCATAAAGTCAGAAGGTGGCCACATCAGCTGAACTTTGCTGTGTGTATCAAGAACGCCAACAAGACCCTACAACATGCCTCTGGTGTGAATGTTTTACTTGATTTTATGACTGGCAAAAAGATAGCAG
The DNA here is from genome assembly GCA_948474755.1 of Ctenosaura bakeri. Lineage (NCBI taxonomy): Eukaryota > Metazoa > Chordata > Lepidosauria > Squamata > Iguanidae > Ctenosaura > Ctenosaura bakeri. The sequence continues at coordinate 237,924 of CAOLHI010002077.1, forward strand.
CAAAATTAGAAGTCCTTGCTCTGACTTGGGTGTTTCTTAATGTGTTTTTGTGTGTGTTTCCTAGTTTTGGGGTGCTTAAAAAACATGCAACTCAACGGGAATATAAAGCTTCCAAGTTCAATTTGCAAATGGATATGGAAGGAGTTATGAAGAGACTCCATACCACCCCACCTCCAACATTTCATAGATGAAAACTGGGACACATTCTGTCAAGTGACATCAGCATGTGGTCAATATAGCAAAAATTATCAGTGAGGAAAAATAAACAAGCTGGAAGAGGCTACAGCAGTTTTCTTTTACCTGACCCTACTGAGAAGAGCAAGATTCCACCCTTTTTCTCCTCTCTCCCCACACTGAGTTAATTGTGTGCAATCTGCTTTTGCATTTTGAAGGAGGACGAAGTAAGATAGAGACCAAGAAGGGAAGTGGAAAGAGGAGAGAACCCGGGATGTTTTAAAAGCAGCTCAGTAAGTGGGACAACAGAGGGATAATTGAGACTGTCCCTGCCAAATCAGGATGGTTGGAGGGGATGAGACTATAAAATTTAAAAAAGTAAATAGATGGCAGCAATCCTATACACACTTACCTGGGAATAAGCCCCATTGAACATACTGGGTATACATGCACAGCGCTAAGTGGATTGATCTTTGCTGCAACCAGAAAAGTATATAGAGTGTATTTTTGACTGGGAAAACAACCCCATAACCAATTCTTACCAGCAGCATCAATAGTGTACATTCTTGCACGGCTGTCTTAAGTGTCTCTCTCAGCAAACTCCCACCCCTACCTGTGATAGGAGTATAACTGTAAACTGCACTTAAGGATTGTTGTGTGCTACCTTTGCTGCCTAATGTTCACCATGGAGATAGGCAACATTGGATAATATTTCAACATTATTCTGAGTTACTCCATCATATTCACCATAACAAACAGCATTTAAAAATATGTATTTTGAGAGAAAATACATTTAGGAAAAATATTAAATATTGCTTAAATGTATATTTAATTTTGAATCATTATACGGATTTTTTTTAAAAAAATGCAGATTAAAATATGTGTATCTGCCTTCACGTTGCCTGTCAACCTATAGCAGCCCGATGAATTTCATAGGGTTTTCTTAGGCAATGAATACTCAGAGGTGGTTTTGCCAGTTCCTTCCTGTGAAATACAGCCTACAGCACATGGGATTCATTGTTAATCTTCCATCCAAGTGCTATTGGATATTGAGTTCTTTGGTACACTGTACCATATGTATCCTATATATCTGTACCATGACAGGAATATCATTTCAAGACTCTCATGGATACTGCCTCAACTTTGGTAGTGGATTTGCCTGGATAATATTTTGTGCCAAAATCAGCCAGTTCTCTTACCCACTAGTCAGTGGTGGCATGAGATTTTTAAGAGAAAAAAATACTGGGTGTGCTTGTTAAAATAAAGTAGTGAGCCTAATAGAGATTGAGAGCTTATTCATAACTGCCCATTTTGGAGTCAGCAACTCTAGTTGCACTGAGTGCATTTGGCAATTCTCCTCTGCTGTTGGCAATGTTCTAGACCTCTGCTCAATAAGTCAGAGCTGGCTTTGTTGTTGGTAGAAGACTGTACCATGTTCTTTTTTGGAAGCATCCAGCAGGTAGCTGTCCAACTTTTTTTTCTGAAGACATCTAGAGAAGGAGATCCCACCACATCTCTAGGCAATTGGTTCCGTTGCTGAACCACTCTCACTGTCAAGAAGTTCTTTCTAAAGATTAATCAAAATCTATTCTCCTGTAATTTAAAACTATTAGACCAAGTTCTACCATCTGAGACGGAACAAGCCTTCCCATTTCTCTTGTGGCAGCCCTGAGGTACTTACAGAGGATAATCATGTCATCTCCTCAGTCTTGTCTTCACCAGACTGAACATGCCCAGCTCCTTCAACCTTTCTTCATATGTTTTGTTCTCCACACCTCTCATCATCCCCATTGCCCTTCTCTGAACCTTCCTCAACTGATGTGTATCCTTCTTAGGCTCCCAGAACTGAACATAGTACTCCAGATGAGAATATAGTGCTACTATTACTTACCTCAGCTTGGAAACTATGGTTTTATTAATTAAGGCTATGATAGCATTTGCCTTCTTTACTGCAGCATCATACTCTGTATCATGTTCTGCTTATGATAATCCCAAGGTCCTTTCTGCATGTAGTACTGCTGAGCCATGTATCCGTCATCCTGTTCCTAGGCAATTGGTTTTTGTGGCCTAAATGTAGAATTTTCTCTTTGTCTCTGTTGAATCTCATTTTATTAATTTCAGCCCAGTTTTCTAGTTTATATAGGTCCAACTGAATTCAGTCCCTGTCTTCTAATGTGTTAGCTACTCACTGAAGACCAGCTCCCTTCAAAGCTACCCTTACTACTTGGTTGCTTAAAATCTTTTAACCTTGGAATTAACCGAACTATCATGATTAATTAGCAAACTAGTTTTAGAATAGTTTCAGTTGTTTTTCTGACATATTTTTTAAAAAACTTTATGTAGGGTAATAGAATATTTGGACATGCCACTACTAAGAATTGTTTAAGGTGGTCTGTCTGTCCACACAATACACAGTGGTGTCGATCAGTTCAAGACATCAGCAGTTTGAAGGGTCTAGGTCCTCAGACTCTCTTGGTCTTTATTTGTACCCTTTCTGGGATTGGTCCATTCCAAATCCTTAGAGAAGGTTCTACTAACTTGGCCACTGTAACAGTACAAAGTAGAGAAAGAGAGATAAATGCATGAGGAACACTCCTATGACTTCTATAGTTCTGGAACAGCCCTGTGAGTCTGGGCAACTTGTGAAATGTAGGAGATGCGATGCTGTTGAGAGTCATAATTATCTGCACAAGTCAACTGAGTACCGTAATCGCCCCTCTCTTCCTTCATGTGGCCGATGAAACAACAGAGGAAATAGATAAGTGACTAGACGTTCTCTGTGTTCCTGCCCTGTGCTTTGAAATCTCACAGCGCAGAACAGGAAGAGAAGGAAAATGTCATCTTTTTGTCTGCACAATGGAGGGATAATAACTAATGATGATAATAACTAATCTTTGCTAATCAAACCCCAACAAATTCCCATTTTGAATGTAAATTTATTGTCCTTGTTATCCGGCGGAGGGGGTGAGTGGAAGAAACAACTGTTAGTGATGGATGGACAATGATCAATGGTTGAGAGGCCATATTGCCCCATGGGATCTAAGGGAGGTCACATACCTTCCTCCACTGTACTCTCCCCATTTCATTTTTATTTTCAATCTTTTGGAACATTTTTAGAAGTCAAAACTCACTTTTTGCCCTCTGGGGTGTGAAGAAGAATGTTGCCATGTTCTCTCTAGCCAGGCTATGTTAAGCTCAGAAGAAGCCCTTTTAAACCCACGATGTAAATTAGAAGGGTGGGGAAATTTTGAGATTAAAATACTTTGGAGGTAGGGAGGTGGCTTTAGGACCTGGAGGCTTCATGTGGCCCGTAGGCTGCACTTCGTCTATCCTGATGTAATCTATGCCATGCTCTGAACTAGGCTCATCCCTTTATAGTTAAAGGAAATGCTTTTATAAATATTTTGGTAAGCAAGGGACTTTTCTGTCATTGTCTGGGTGCTGCTGTTATTATAGGATTAGAATCCACTAAAGTCATCAAATTTCCTAGTATGATTGTAATGCACTGAGGTGTTAGTCAAGAGACCTCATTATTCTATGATCCCTCTTCAGACTTGTGAATGCGGTTCCCAGAACCCAGCTTATATTTGTGTAATTTTCTTTCCTCCTTCACATACATAAACAGACAAATGTTTTATAGCAACATCTAATGGTTCTGTCTCCATAGAAGCACATAAGCCACTTTAAACAACACAATGACGTGTCGATTGGCTCAATAAAATCATCTCATATGCCATTTTCTAATGGTGGCAGTACATGGAAAGGGCACATATTGTCTAGTAACATCCTTGTGTCTTAGCAATTTGTATGAGTGACAGGGAAATACATATTCTGATGTACAAAGAGGCCTTGTAAGTATAAAAATGGGAAAGGACACATATTCTATCCTGGCCTCTTCTCTTATCTCCCCACCACCACCACCACAGTACAAATGTAACTGCATTCAAATGAATGTGATTAGGAATCAGGATAAGGATCAGGAAGACTGTTTGTAACAGTTTTCACCCAAATCTCAACACATCTCCCCTGTTGATCTACCCCCAGCCAAAGTTATAGTGGGAACGTGGTTTGTTCTTTGCCACTCTGTGCAACTCAACACATATACCACAAAATATTTCACTAATAATAGATCAATCTCATTCAAGAATTATGAGACTACTAGCATCAACTTATAAATCAACCATTGTGAGTTATAACAGCATCACACATTTTTTAAGGCTTTGATAGTAGCCTCTCAATTAGCGATGGTTGGAACTGTTTTCAGTTTCCCTTTTTCCTTTTCCAAAGCCCTTTTCATATGTGTGTGAGCATGTGTGTGTGTGTCTATGCGTGCGTGTGATTGCTTGATTACTCAGAAATTATGTGAATACTGAGTAGTCATATGAGCATGTGTTGGACCTCTTCTGCAATGGTAGCATGCCTTTCCTCAGGGCTACGTGTGTCCTGCCTACCCTATAAGATGCCAGACTGAAATGTTTTTGTTCACTCAGATCTTCAAACTCAGGATCTGTGACATTTTTATTTGCCTGTTGTTTTTAGTGTAATTTAACTTGCCTGCTTCTTTTAGTATTAATATTATTCTTTCTGCCTGCCTTAAAATGTGCAGAAGTACATTTTTCATTAATTATGTGCAATAAGATACAAATACAAATATACAACAAGTCAACAAGTCCTGTACAAACTGGTGAGTTGCATTGCATTTACTGAGGTTGCTCCCAGGTAAGTGGGTACAGTACAGTTTAAGGCATAGAATGGTGGTATAAATGTGTACATTAGCAGAGATGCTTCATAACAGATACATGTAAATATTGCCTTAAAGTGAGACAAGAGATACCAGTTTGGATCTTCTGGAAAAATCAATAGGCTGACGTGGGTGTTTACAGCTGTCAAGACTGTTATAGCTAAATGGTGGTTACAGCTGTCAAGGCTGTTATAGCTAAATGGAGCTTCCACGTTAAAAGGCAGTGTATATTTAATAACCAGATGCCAGCAATTGCCATTATCTTCAGGCTTTCTTTCTGGGCTTATAAAATACTATTAGGGTCTGTTGTCTGATTCAGCACAGCAGTTCTTATATATTATGCACTCTGTGATTAAAAAGCAGCTGGATGAAGTCATTTTGGCAAAGATGTTCACTATCTGATTTTTTTTTTCTTTGATATACGGCTCTTTTACCCTCCAATATTTTAACAAAGTAAATGAAAAATATTTTTTATGAGATACATTTAGTCTTTGGCATTCCTGCACCAGTTCAGCTGATGTAATGTCACTGTTCTTTGAATTACTGTCCATAAAAATTTTCATCGCTCCTAATTTGTCCAACATACAGATTGATCATTTAATCAGGCTACTTTTAATAACATTTAAATGGTGCTACCTCAGATGTCAACAAACCTGCACCCTGTGAGAAATGAACAAACCTCCCAATCCAGAACATAGTGTGGGTTCTGTGCACAATTTGTGGTACACTTATACCAGTTCTGTCAGTGCGTTAATTTTAATGTATATGCCTTGTTGCTGGAGAGAACGGAATATTGGGGAGTAAGTGGTGCTTCATGGTATATCTAAGGGGATTTGAATAAGGTTGGTGAATGAGCTCAGATGTCAGTTGAGACAAACAGGGTAGTCAGAAAGAAAAACAGAATGAAGTTGAATATATAACTGCTAACATCCTACAAATGCAGACTCTAACTCCAGAGAGGGATGCTAGTGGTATATCATGGGATGTCACCATTCAACATGGCTCCACTGCAGCCAAGTGTTTCTCAAGGAGATGTATTCATAATTCTCATTTTGTAGGTATTTATGCTGAGATAATCACCAAAAGAGTTAAAACTGTCTGTGCCTGATTTCTAAAGGCTGTTTCATATCATGAGTTCAAGGAATACATATAAAAACCTGTACTGCATGCCTGTCACAGCCGTAGTGCTCAGTAAGATTATAAGCATCTTGTGCTTGGACTGTATCATTTTCAGACTGGATATGCACTCAAGCAAATTCAAAGAACATTCAGACTTGAAGTAAATATTCTCAGATGCCCAATACAGGATATCCTACTGCAGAAAAGAAGAGACTTGAGCAGTGTGTAGTTGTATGCTATGAGGGGAGGTTAAGACTAGGGATGTTATAGTCAGGCTGTGATCCTGTGAGAAAAGAAGGTAGTACAAGAGTGTCTCCATTTTCACTGGTCAAACATTGTATGCCTGTGTGGTTTATCACTTCAGGGAGAACAATCCTCATGAAGCTATGGTAATAGAGTGGCTATGCTGACCATTTTATATTTAAATTTTGCCATAGTAAGGAATTCACTAGGTAGTTTTAGACTTTAATACAACTTTCTCAAAGAAACAGTCACATCTGCAATATTATTATAATAGTACAGTCATACATCAGAGCCATTGTGGATATAGTGGTTTGAGCATTGGACTATGACCCTGGAGAGCAGGGTTCAATTCCCCCATACATGGAAACCCACTAGGTGACCTTGGGTGCATCAAACTCTCTCAGCCCCAGAAAACCCTGTCAAAATGTGGAGATCAGGGCCAGCCAAGGCTATGACATATCAGGTCTGCTTTTAGGCTCCTTCTCTGGAGAAGCGGTGTCCTTTTATATATTTATCACCTCCTGGCTCCCTCTCCACACTTATATCTCCCTTTTGCTTTCCCTAAACCCATGTTGTCAGGTTTATCCCAACGGATTAGCCACTGGTGATAGCGTGCGTAACTGAGCTCAGATTAAAGAGACACTGTATGGAGACTGCTCTCTAAAAAATATAATAAAATCTTTATTAAACAAACTGACAAGGGAAAGGTCTTTGGCAATTAAATGTTATTCAATAGCAAAGCACTTTCAGCTCTTAACAGATGAATACTTCGTTAACTCTCTCATTCTCTTAAGGAACTCTTTCCCGTTTCAAACTCACAGAAGGAACTCCCTTTCAAACCCTGTTTCTCTTATTTTTCTGTTATGCTGATTCCCGCATCTAGCCCCTCCCTCTGGCTAACCTGGGTTCTATAGTCAATGAACCAATCAAATTAAATCCCTCTCTGCTGCTAGGGTGGCTCTGCTGGCTATTCCCTCCCCTCCCCAGGGTTCGTCACAAACACCATGATAGGTTCAGGTTGCCATAAGTCAGAAATGACTTGAAGGCACACAAAACAACAACAACAACAACAACAGTCCTACATACAATACAAATTAGAAGTAAGTCTTAGTGGGGTAATGTTTGTGAAGGACTTTAATGCCCTGACAATGGCCTTTTCTGCATTTTGTTTTTAAAATGGGGCAGCGCGTCCTCCAGCGAGGACATTTGCACTTGGGGGCGAGCTGGATCCGGACTACTTTCTGTAGTTTCGGACTTCAGCCCGCTCCGGAATGACCAGAATTGGTGGTTTGCCGTGCTATTGAAAGACCGCTTAAAACAGGTCTTTCAATAGCCTGGCACGCCCCAGTCCGTCGCTGCGTTCCTGTGTAGATCTGCAGGCTCGCACCAGCGCGAGGTTGCAGATTTTCCAGGGGCGGGCTTCCGGCTGGCAAGCTTCTCTGGTTGGTGGAGAGCCTCCACCAACTTGAAGCCTCCATTTTTGTCCCCGGAGCAGTGTGTAGTGTGGCCATGCACTGCTCCGAATCAGTGTGGCTCGTCGGAGGGAGCGGCCAGTCCGGTAAGTAACAGACTGCCCCGTTTTCTTCCCAAAGTGCAAAAAACCCCAATATTATGGCTGGTTTTCCACAGTTATATGTGTGTGTCCGTGTGTGTGTGTGAGTGAGTGAGTGAGTAAGAGAGAGAGATTTTGATATTTTAATAAACTGTTCTCAGAGTTTTGGTAAATATATTGGAAAGGCCTTCTTTCCATTATCTTTCTCCAGATGCACATACAACCTATTTTCTATGGAGAATAAGTGGCTTATGTAGGGCTTCCAGCAATTTCCTTTACTTTCCAGGCACTGATCAGACTCGTGGCTATGTAGCTTCAACAATGCAGTGGTACAGCTTCCAGACCATGACGGTCCTGCCCATTTTACTGAAATGTTTACAAATTTTCACAAGCTCACTCGGAGCTACAACTCTCAACTTAGGTAAAGGAAAGACGTAATTGAATGCTTCATGACTCCATAATGTTTTTCGGGTTTTAGTGCCAACTTTGCAGGTTTCCAAAAGGAATATTTCTGTTGGTGTAGAGGTATACCAATAACCATTTGTGCATTTATTAAAGTGTAGTCATCAGAATTAATGGCTCACACTTGCTTAAAACTATGCCATTTTCTTGATGAAATGAAAACACCAAAGTTTGCTTTCTGGCAGTTTTTATGCCTAAACAATGACAACAGCAACAATTCTGTTTAATGGAAATAAATTATAATAAATTGCTATGCAATCGGCACTCACATTGCCTGGCAACTTCCCACAGGGAAGCTCAAACCACTGCAGTATGCAATGTGCAACAGTGCTTGTTGCTTGTACACTGGATTTGTGTTCAGTACCAGATATAATACTAGAACTTGTCTGAAAATGTTTGCTATTTATGCTTGGGTAGTTTTGCACCACATATTTGCTAAATTTCCATTTTTGGCTCAAAACTGGCAAGTTCAAATAGATTAAAAGAAAAATTTAAACACATTGCATAAATAATCATATTCTCCTTCCCCCTCTCTTAACATAATTAGATAACTACAAACTTAGGGTTCCATCCATACTACATACTTGTTGCTTTTCCGCTGAAAGTTACATGCAAAATTGCACTTGATTTTCCACCCTTTGCAGGGAACAGTAAGTGTATGTGTGTGCACATATGTCCTAGTACTTTCTACCCCTACAAACAGTCATGATACTGAAAAATGGAAAAGTTTTAACATGCCAGACAAGATCATGAATTGTTATAATTACTATGATGATGGCGTGTTGTCACTGGTTACAATTTATGATGTCCCCACAAACCTACCTTCTCAGCCTGGCAGCACCTCTACTAAAGTGCTTCTGAAGAACTGGGGCTCAGGGGACTGGGAAATGACATCTACAGTGTGCTCCCAGCTGGGATGCCTTGGGATGAGAATTTTTGGCAGGATCCTGATGGGCTTCTCTAGCTCCCTGTTCCAAGGCACCTGTTGACCAGGATCGCGCTGCAGACATAATTTCCTAGCACCCTGATCTCCAGAGCTTTGAGTGGGGTGCTGCCAGGCTACAAAGGTAGGGTTTTGAGATCACATTCAGTTAGTTCATGACTGTAAAAACAAATATCCAGCAGTTCTGATATCTTAAGTCCATTTTATGATATTGTAACTGCTGAACCTCCATTTTTAAAAATCAACTTTTAAATAAATAATCCAATTTGTGCCAAAGTAGTTTTTAAAATTTAAGTGGTCATGCAAAATCCCTTTCAGACTGTTTTCAAAAAGCTAGATGGTTTTTTAGTGCTTCTTAGTGTTTTTAAAAAACTGGATCTGCAAAAAATTAAACAGTGATAAAAGACTGCTAACCAGAAAGAGTGGTATAGGTTTTCAATTTACTTTTTAAATTGCTTGTTGAGGGTGGTAATTTCATTGTCCTTGAGGCCAGATATTAGTAGTCAAAATAGGGTCAGCACCTTGGTCAGCTCCTTCAAAAATTCAGAATAAAACCAAGAATAGATTCATTCCACTGACATCTGGACCACCAACCTCCACTGAAATTTTCATGAAAATGTTTTTTTTTAAAAAAAAAAATTATGTCTGTGACTGTGTGGTTTTTTAATGTGAAAATTAAGAGAAAGATCATCACTTTTTTAAACTAATAAATAAAATAAGTTTTTAAACCTAATAATATGCTGTTAAAATGGCTTCAGCAGGAAAGGTAATTGTGAACATTTGGTCAAGTAGGTTTAGGTTAATCAGACACCAGTAATTATGTATATCAAAACCACTTTTTTTAAAAAAAATAACAATACTAAGATAATGTTTAAAATTACTCCTTTTTTACTATTTGGGGGGAAAAAGAAGATCCACGGAGAAAATGCAGGAGAAGCATTATTTGAAGGAGCTATTATAGCTGTCCCCTAAAAAGATGAGTGACCAAGACAAAACATAATCATCAGCCCTTTTGGGGGATGCTCCAATTATTTCTCCAACTCCTGCCACTTCTTTGTGACTAGGGGCCTTTCCGCACTACTCTGTTATAGTGCTATTAATTCCACTTTCCACATCCTGTGGAAATCTGAGGGTTGTAGTTTACTGAGGCCAAAGACCTCTTTGGCTGATAATTCTCAATGCCCCTCCCTAAACTGCAACACCCCAAGATTCCATAGGATGTTAAAAGTGGAATAATAGCACTATAACAGTGTAGTGCAGAAGGGCCTTTAGTCAGGTGGATAATTTCACCCAATGATAGTGTAGTGAACAGGCAAAGGCTGTATTATTAAACCTGATATGAGGATACCAATGCGAATCAAGAAATGAAAACACAATATATGAGGCTTTGACTTTAACAGCACTGAGAACAACTGCAAATGAATGCAGTGAGGGCAGGTTAAATTAAATTATTATTTTCAAAAATCATGCTGAGACATCAGCAGAAATAGGAAGCATTCTTTGACAGAGTCAAACGTGTAAACAAAAGGTTGCAGATAATTTCACAGTTGAGTTCTGTTCCTGAGTAATTAAATTTCTATGCATAAACATTTATCATTTGATTAATGTTGTTGATGAATGAATACAGCCACTAGAATACATATTACGTATGCCCGCAAATCTCAGTGGTATTAAGCAAAATAATTTACACTTCATTCTGAATCTTAGGGGGCCTTTCAACACCACCAGCAGCATCTGAAAAAGTTGCAGAAGCAAAGATAACATACCCGTACCTTTCTCCAGTACTATTGATGAGTACTGTATAGAAAGGTCTTTGCTTTCTATGCAATGGTTCAGTTCACAGTTTTGGGAATATTCTTCATCTTCACATTTGCCTATTATTTCACACAAATGAAAGAATGTCATGATCTCAATACCTTGCTCAAATAAACATGATCGAGTTGTTTCTGAAAACAAGAATATATACAATGTTAACTCTTTTAATGAGGACCAGGATTTTGCACCAATATTGTTCTACTAAAAATTATGTACAAATACTTTTTTTAGACAGTTCAAAAGAAAGCAAATACAAAAAAGTAAAAAACAAGTGATTCATTGTTCTCATTATAAGAGGTGAGTTGAGATACCTTCAAAAAGATAGTATCAGAAACAAAACTAGGCTAAAAATATAAATATAGCAATTGAAAATCCTTAGCTAGGCCACGTGATGCAGGATTTTAGTTGAGTTTCGAGTGTGGTTTGGTTTTCAGCAAGCAGGTTGCCATGTTGATTGGAGATCAAGTTCCTGCTAAAAGGAAGATCTGTCACAATTTAAAAAAAAAAAAAATTAAGTGCCCAATGGAGTTCATAGCACACTCTAACTCTGAAAAAAAAGAGAAGAGGGATCATTCTGCAATTTGCCTCATATTAAAAGGCAGTTGCTGCTTCAAAGATAGCAATTTTTTACCTATTCTTGTGCCCATGAAAAAGATATCAGCATGAGGGACATCTTTTTATGAGACAGCAAAGGTTTAATAAAAACTCTAATCCCCTCCTAGCTTTAGCTCACCACAAACTAGCATACTAATGCTGACTGGAATTTAAACTCTCAGTTGTAGACATGTTTTGGGAGAAAAGGCTGTTCTAACAGCTTACCTGTGAATTAACACCCCAGACTCTTGCAATCCCATAAAAAGAGAAGGGATGGAGAGGCAATGTCAAGGAGCAAATGAGACCCCGCTCCTAACCTTTGACATAATGTCCTAGAGTCTCTCTCCCCAGTGCTTTCATTCCTATCTGGCCTCAACCATTATTAAAACTTGGCTGTATGAAAAGGAGTTTCAGGGGATAGATTGGGGATTAAAGAGGTAAGCAGGGTAAAAGTTCACCCGCAGTCCCTGTGTACTATGGCCTAAAGGCCACTGTCAGTTTCATATTGAGCAGATCCACTGAATCAATGCAATTTATATAAGTGTTGAGTTACCATGTTCTTACTGGTTCTTATTGATTTGTTCAGTTGGATTTAGACCTATACATGGGAAGCAGATTTGGGTTTAAAATGCAAAGATCTGTCACAAAAAGCTTAGTTCTGCACATATACATATCCATATCCATGAATGCACTACATTCCATATTATATGCAACTGAACAATACAAGGAACCACGGTGTCAAGAGCAAACTCTGCAGGTGATATGGTCAGGATTGCTGGTACACTGGAGCAACTGAACTGGCCTGTAGTAAGACAAGAAATATGTAAGCAAATCCATTTATACAGTGGCTGTTTTAGTATAATAAAGAATCAGAAACCATGAGTCAATCTAGGAAAAAAATTGTTTAAAATTATTAATCTGCTGTTGGCCTTCCTAATATTAGGACACACAATCATAGAACTGGAAGAGACCACAAGGACCACTGAGCCCAACCCCTTGCCATGAAGAAACACACAATCAAAGCACTCCCACCAGTTGGCCATCCAGCCTCTGTTTAAAAAAACCTCCAAAGAAGGAGACTCCACCACACTGTGAGACAGCATAATCCACTATTGAACTGCTCTTATTGTCAGGAAGTTCTTCCTAATGTTTAGATAGGATCTCTGCTCCTTATCCACACTCTTCTTACTCTTAAAATAGATCCTTGCTGGTGGCGTAGAGACTGGCTGCCTAAGGGAAGAGCTCCTCTAAGCTACTGTTACAGAGCAGCTCTGCCAGCATTTTGTTGACCATAAGATTGGCCCAGTACTCCTTCAGAAGAAGGAGTTTGGAGGGGGCCCCAATAAGCCACCCCAGTCTTACTTTACTTTAGTTGTAATTAGAGTCTTAATTGCTCCTTTTGCCTTCTTATTTTTAACGTATCAAATTATATGGAAGTTGCATTATATCCAAAGTTGCAGTATTAAAGGAGGAATAGACATGTTGAATGCAGAACAAACAACATGGAAGAATTATGTAATAGGGAAATATAAGTAAGCATAAATGCCATTTTTTTCCATTGATGGATGTGAGGGAACTTAATCTATTTATATTGCATTCAATAATTTATTCTTATTTAGGAAAAAGAAATCTAGTGAAATTGGAACAAACAGCAAGAAGAAGAAAGGCAGATCATGGAACATAGATAGGATATATTGAAATATGTATTTAGAAATATAAGAAGAAAGATACAAAGAAATGTAGATGATTCTGTTACGTTTGCTTGTACTTTTGTGTTAACAAAAATACTCAATATTACAATTGAACATCTCTGGATTTTTGCTTATAAAAATAAAGTTAAAAAAATAGATTCCTGTCCTCCATGTTACATGTGAGGGCATGGGAATTAGTAATAATTGAAAACATTTAGTTTTTCCCTCATTATTTTAAACGATCAGCATAATTAGAATATAGTAAATTACCTGTAATCATCTTCACAAAAGACGTTTATGTTCCGACTTTCTAGGATCTCTTTTAGCTTTGTTATGGAATGGCCTGTGCAAGATTCACTAGAAAGAAAGATAATCGGATTTCCATGTGTTTTTCAAAACAATTATTGACAGTGTAATATTCATAGTTAGCTGCATACAGCAGATTAAAGTAACACATTACAAATAGCAAAATTCCTTTTGAAATGTTAAATTTCTTTTGAAATGATAGCCCTTTTCCAAATAATGTAAGAACTGATAATGTCATTACTTTTTCCTGCATAAGGGGTAACATTTCTAAATGGGAACTTTTAAAAAATGAACATGTTCAAGAGTAACAGCAATGAATTAGTATGCAAACAGATCTTGTAACACCTTTGGGACTGAGAGAAAGAAGTTGGTGGCACAAGATTTTGTAGAGTTAGGCCATTTCCGCACAGGGTAATAAAAACGGTGCAGTGCGTCCTCCACGGAGGACGTCTGCACCTTGGAGCGGACTGGTCCGGACTACTTACTGTAGATCTGCACCTCAGTCCACTCCAGAACGACCCCAAGTGGTCCTCCAGCGTGCTTTTGAAAGACCTGATTTTTCCAGTCTTTCAAAAGCCCAGAGCGTGCCACTGCGTGCCTGCTCTCCGGTGCAGATTTGCAGGCTCGCACCAATGTGAGCCTGCAATCTGCGGAGGGCGGGCTTTAGGCTGGCGAGCTTCAGCAGTTGGTCAGGGACCCACAACCAACAGGAAGCCGCCAGTTTGGACGCCGGAGCAGTGAGGATCTATGACCACGCACTGCTCCAGAGCAGCCTGGACTGGACTGGAGAGCCAGAAGATCTGGTAAGTAGCGGCACGAGGCGATTCCCTCACCCCGTGCGGAAATGGCCTTAGTCTCAATGGTGCTACAAGATCCATTTGTGTAGTGATCCAGACTAACACAGCTGTGTTTTTGAATTCCACCAGAAATGAATTACTTTAAGAAGTCAGCACACGTGAGGGAGAAGAACACGGTCACTTCCACCACATCAGGAAAGAGTCTGCTGCCTGCCAGCTCGCTTGCTGCTCTGCCTCTCTCCTGCTGCTGCCCAACACCTGCATTCCCTACAGAACCAGGCCATGGGTACTTAGACAACTACTGGCTAATAAGCAGTGTCCTTTCCTGAGGTGGCCAAGTTGGTCTCAGAAGTGGTATTGGGAGTCCCCCAGCTTGTTGTGTTGGGTCATTATGTCATCCGTGCTAAGACCACTCTTTCAGAAGCAGCTCAGGACTTCATGTCCTCCATGATGACCATTGGTCTATCTCAAGTAGTATCTGGTACCTCAAAGAGTATCTGGTACCTGGAACCATCTGGTGTCAGGACACCCATTGTACCTGGTTTTCTGGGCAGGATGATGAACTGGATGTAGAAGAGCCTTCTATAGTTCTGTTGTCATGGTCTGATTGGTACCTGGCAAAGTTTAGACTCAGTGGGACTTGGAGCCTCTGCAGGAGCAGGGGTGTGATTAAGATGGTCTGCCGCTAGAGATTTAAAGTGTCCCTGTTGCCCTGGCAGATGATTCTGTTGAAACTCTGAATGATTTCTGGAAAAGGAAAATGGCCAGCGGGGTGGATGCAATTGCCCCAAGGGTCCCGTTCCACAAAGTGTGGCCAAGCAATCCCCATAGTTCATCAAGGAGCTGGCAAGGATGAAACAAATGGGATGGAGACTAGAGTACTGATGGTGGAAAACTCAGAGAAAATCCAACTGAACATGGTTTGGAGCTATGCCTTGGCAGTGGTGCCAGAGAAGAAACTGCCACCACTATATCTGCAGAGTGGCATCCAGTGGAGCTGTCTCAAGCGCTCAAAGGCCTTTTGCACTCTGGCCTACAAGAAGGAAAAAAAGTCCACTTAACAGCCTTCTGTGACGAATGTGCAAGACACTTTGCAGACAAAAACATCTGGATCCACTCTGGACTTGGGTGCTGTAGTTGAGACAAGTCCAGTGAATGTGATCTTGATGCCTGCTTGTCCCGTATTATTGGATTAACATTCTGTTTTAACATCTGTGACCTCTTCTCTTTTCACTATAGCACACAATCCCACCACCCATGGAAAGGTAGTGCTATGACTGTGTTTTCTCTTTTCAGCTCTCCTGTTTTTCTTTTCACAGTTTTCTTTTGCTCCTGATCTTTCTGTGGGCTAGGGTTACTTTGTCTCATGTTTATAAAACAAATTACTATTATACTTGTAAGATAAACTACTACTGCAGCTACTTTTCCATATCTTTTATTTATGTGGTGCAGAGACCTCTGCTGGCAAAAAGCAGAAACTACAACCAAACAAATCATTTCATTTAAAAATGGAAGGCAAAATTTAGTAAGAAACAGTAACTTACTAAGCTGAAGGTGAGACCACAAGAAACATTATGTTTGTTCACTTATTTATTTTGTATCTTTTGTCTCTAGACAAACAAGACAAAAAGCAAAGAACTACGTGACAAAAAGTGCACAGTTATGCCTAGCTTTAAAAACATGCATTTAATATGCTGCAATGTCACAACAGTGCTCTTTTGCATATATTACAGGGACTCTGCATATCAAAGGACTATATAAATGATTAACAAGAGTGCCAATTTAACAGGAATAACAAAAATGCTTTGAAATGGCTGCCTTCACTGTACTACACAAAAACATGAACAATACAACCAATTAAAAATGTTAGTTCATTGTGGAACAACCAGATCTGTTAACAAGATGTTGTTTTGATGTACTTGGTTTAACATTTTATTCTATACTGGGAAACCATACCTTTGTGGTCCATCAATGTCATGCATTAACCAAATGTGCATCCTGGAAACTTTATCAGGATTCAAGTTCAAAATTTCAACACTGCCAAAAATACTGAAAGAGCAGAAACAGAGAAAGGAACTCAAACATTCTTACTAGCCCCAAAATATAATGTAAATATATTTTTATTGAATTCCACATAAAATAGACCAACATATAATTTAAAGTCCATACACACAAAGAAAAATCACCCCAGTAACTTAACATAAATAAAAAAGCCATACTATACATATTATACCTACCATATAAAAAGTGAAGAATAAAAAGACAAACAGAAAAAAAGTGGCAAAAAAAGGGGGAAGAAGAAAAGAGCTACATAAAGGAAAATAAACTACCCAGACAGACAAGGAAGGTAGGAGCACAAGACAAGAGAGCAGAATAAGAAAGAATAAACATACCAGTCATAAAACAAAAACACACAAACTCTTGCATCTACTTACGCACTACTTACCCCACCCTCTGGCTTCCCACATAACCTGACATAACCTGACATAGGTTAAATTATCCGATCAATACATATCCCCTCACTTTGAAGAAAATGAATTTTCCTTTGTATATAAATATTTAACTCTATTTCCTAGAGTTCTAAATCATCAAAATCCAATTGAAAACTGTCACCCATTCTATTCTTCATATAAAATATATATGTTTCCAGATTTTCCAATATGATTGCATAGATTTCCCCTTCAACCATCCTGATAATTTTTCTATTTTTGCTACTTCCATCACTTTAACTAACCATTCATGAATTAATGGAACAGACTTTTGGTCTTTGCAAATATTATCTTTGCTGCAATTATCAAATAATATATATTACATTACAATACATTACATTACATTACATTACATTACATTACATTATACCAGCCCCGAAATATATCAGGTAAAATTCTTTATATATTTTAAGCCAATTGACATGAGTCACTAACTGTTTCAGAGAGGAGACTATTTAGAAAGGAGTAGCTCCATTCTCCAGAAAGGAATGCTAGATTGGACTCACGATAGAAACCAGCAGAAGCAACACCCATTAACAAGCGGACAATGCTGTTTCAAGCAAGGATCAAAACAGGCCCATGCACAGTTGTCCTTAGTAGTTTAGAAAATGTTTCTAGTATTTTTTAAAAAACAACAAAAAAGTTCTATCTTCAGAAGAATTCATAGAACAAATGTTGTGATTGGTTTGATTAGGATATATTTTTGGTCAATTGTTTCTGGTGCCTTCTATGATCTCTTCGGTTTGTTAGCTATTATATGCTTGCCAACATTTGGTAAGTTATTTTTAGATTGTTTTATAGGTTTAGAGGAAACTAGCAACCAATATTCATTTCCCATGAAACTTACTTAAGTCCTCAGAGTGAGCTCCGGTAACTGAAAGAAATCACTGATTTCCAAGTAAAAATTGGTATTCCCACAGGGTTTGATTCCACAACACCTGAATTCCTGGAAGTTAATGATATATGGTGGACACCTTCAGTGGCTACTTTGTTAACAGAGGGCTCTTCAAGCTAATCTAAAGAAGTATGATTTTGTCAGTTGTTTTTACTTCCATGTCCACTCATTACACTTCTTTTGGGGCATTATTATTATGTAAAAATTCTGGTATTAATTAGCTCAGTTTGCAGAGATATGTTGTAAAGTGCAAATTTTCTCCTCTCCAATTTATTTAATTAATTAGCATTACAAGTTTACAGTGCACTGACACACTATAGCACTATAACTCCAATTTTTAAAAAAGATGAAAAGAGATGAAGAGAATAAAGCATATTGTTCTGATATGCCTTTTATTCCTATTTGAGGCTAGGAATAAAATACTGCAGCTGGTGAGAATTGCCAGAAAATAGTCTGGACAAAGGAAACATTATTTGGATATTTCTAAAACCCTCAATAACTACAGCAACAGATACCACAAACTCCTATTATATAAGTCTTGTCTTGAGGAGCCTTCAGATGAAAAAAAGTGATCAACAGCTATCATTTTGAACTAAAACCATTTTAATTCCAGCTTATTAAGAAATATTTCTTTTCTGCTGGACTCTTGTTTTAAAGCTCAGTGTCTTGCTTTAATTTCTAATTATATTTCCCCCCTTTTCCATTTATGCACATTCTATACATCATTATATGTTAAACTTCATTTCACATTTGAGAACCTTCAGCATCCTCTTCATTTTTTGAACTGGTAACTATATAAAAAATTTCAACTAATGGAACATGTCATTCTCTGGCTTCCTGTAACTTTTTGTGAAAAATTAGGACAATTGCACACTAAAAGTCTTGTCTGAAAGTGCCATTAGGGCACATCCAGACTGACTGAAAAGTCCCAAAGTTTATTTCTGTTTCCAATTTTATACTGGTTTAAAAGAAACAAACTAGGGAATACTAACACAAAAAGTCTCTGATCATACTGGGAACTGATAGAAAATATTCTAAGATAAACAAGACATGTATGAATCTCCCAAATAAAATTGGAAAGAACCGGTGGAACAGCCAACCTCTTAAGAGATAAAATAACACCTCCACTTGTCCCTACCTGTCCGCCATGTGTTGCATCTTTTTGCAAAGAATACAACTAGTTTCTTTGCGGTGAGTCCTTATGGGCTCCTTTGTCATTTTAGAATAAGAATACAAAAACTACAAAACTATCTGCCTTCAAACTACACAAGTAAATAGTGAAGAATACTGTAATTCTCATCCACTCAAGTAATTAATTTTTTTATGGAACATTACGCAGATGAGCACTGAGATTTGCTAGCATACCCACTTGATGTTTATACATGAATGGCCAAACAGACAAACATTACAACAGAAAAGAACATACCTGTTATTTCTAAATGCACCAACTTCTGTTGACCCATTGAGCATTACTTGGACTGTACCACAAGCTGCTTCAGCAAACTGAAACAAGTGACGTCATAATCCTTAGCTATGATTATGTATTTGAGGCATTACAACATATGTACTGATTATGTAAAAGTCATATACATGAATATGTACTTGAGGTATCCTACAGCTGTAAACCCAGCCAAACAGACAATTAGGAAGACACGTCCATAAGAAGATAATTTAAAGACATCTCCAAAAGCTACACTTTTTTCTAAAATAATTACAGTAGACCCAGTTTAAATCATGACCCTAAACAGGGGGAAGGAAGACTTAACCTTTGTCCCTACACCCCAATCCAGATCAGAAGTCCTTGTGATAATGGGGCTTCCCATTATCTAGACTTAGCTGAAGGGGGATACTTCCCTTTCAGGTAATCCAAGGGTTAATGGGCTGTTGGGGTTAGGTTACACTTTTTATTGTGGGTCAGCCTCACAGGTCATGGGGAGAGAATTGCCCAATCAAAGGGGAAAAGGTGAGCGTCTTTGAGATGCTTCGATGGAGACATTATAAAAATCCTTGAGAGACCACGTGGCAGAGAGACAACAAAGAAGCCTCCTGGAGATGAAATCTGTGCCAGTAGTAGGCTGCAGGCCCTAGGCCTCGCCTCCTGGCCTCACTCTTCTCTTAGACCATCTAAGCCTGTGAACCCAAATGTGAGTAGCTAGAATATTAGGTAGTTAGTCACGTTAGGGCTTTTATTATTTTGGAGGTTGGCTGATCTTAAGAACGTATCTGTTTTTATAACTACCTGTAACTTAAGCGTATCTGAGAGGGGGGAGCCTCTCATGTGTATTATTGTCTTGTTTACTTGCATGCCTTAAAATAAATGCTTTTCTGTAGAACCCCTGTTTCCTCTCCGTTCCCACGCCATTCTTCGGCACACGCTTAGATAGGACTTCTCTCACTCAGAAGGGAGAGGTGAGGGAAGGGAAAGGTCCTTAAGCATAGAGATTGTCAATCCACTGAGCAGGGTCCCACTGTACTGTTCAGTTAATTCTGAATTCAGTGGGTGGCGGCGGCGTGAGAATTAATGAATGCTGAGGAATTTCCTGCTACTTTTCAAGGGTAGAAGTCAGTCTTGGGGGGCTGGAAGTAAACCCAGTATGACAGTCCTATTGCTGAAATTTTACTGCCAAAAATTTATCTGTTTGAACCACTTTGATTGCATGAGGGTTGTACAATAAAACTGCATACATAAGGTGGCTCCCATTAAGGCAGATAATACAATGGGACCAAAGGATCCAAATTCCACACTAGAGTAACGGTTCAAATGTTCATGTATCCTCCTGCATGTCACCTTAATTATGTGAATCCATATATTATTTTTACTCTTTCTGAATCCAATTATTTGTCTCAGCTACAGTAGAACCATGGAAGCAATGGAGTTTGCCTAAGTATTGACATATCGCTAAGCAACTGATTCAGTGGGTCTATTCTATCCGAGACTATCAACTGAGTTTAGGAATTTATTTTTAAAGGTCTGCCTAGGAGAAAGAAAGACTGTTAAGACCCAAGAAGAAATGTCAGCTTCTTAATATATTAATTATGCTTCTATTCAAGGCATCAGTTTTTTTAATTCATCTTTTGACACTATCAAATATTGTTACATGATAGATTATTGAATCTGTCTGTCTCTGTCTGTTTTAATACTGATCAGAGTTCTAAAGAACATACCATCTTGGAAGCCATTTTCCAATATACTGTACTTGGGTTACTTTCACACTCAGTCCATTTTGGGCAAGAATTGTAGTTGACTCCTAAAATAAATATATTTTAAATGTAAAATGAATGTCTAGTGCTCTGTGAAAACCCCCCAACAACATTCAATACACTGTTTCTTTCATCTATATAAAGAATTCTTCTGTTTACAAGACAAGGAACTCACAATCTAATACACTGCATTTTCTGTGTTCTCCATAATGCAAAAAAATGCTTTGTATTTTAATTGCATATGTAATGTAAATTGATTTTTTCCCCACTTTAAAGTTCTTTTACCCTCTTAGTTGCCTACTGCCAATCCACTGTAGAAACCTTCCATTGCAGACCTAAAATCATTCCTACTAGAGATTCCTATCTCGAAGAATGTAATGAAAGTATCTCCGCTCCTCCGCATCAGAACAAAAATCTTCTCTCTCTCTCTTGCACAGAATAGGAAACCCTTCTTACCTGGACTGGAGGGGTTTCCACACCATGATATGCCATCTGCTATGTAGCCTAGCAAAGTGTCCTCCAATGTCACAAAATTCTGATTAGCTTTTGTGTAACGATGTACAAGGTCATTTGTCTTGCTCCAGAACAGTGACTACAAATAAAAAGACAATAAGGAATTCAATTCTCTAATATATTTCCTCTTATTTATATCATCCTAGCAATGACATATATATTACATTTGTCTCAAAGTCTTCCATAATACTCTCCTAATACTCTAAGTCCATGAAGAAAGACTTAATTAGGCATTATAGATCTTACGTGCTGGATCATGGCATTCTGCTGTCTGACACAAATGACAAGATCGTCCTCCCTTAATTCCATGCATAGAAACCAACCACATATGCAGCTGAATCTTACTACAGCATTGGTATTCAGACAGCATCCTCCATTATACCTGAGGGTGGCCAAGAAGCTCAAGGGATGCAGTGTGTCTCATACTGCACAGTGCTTTTTATGCTACCTGATATGAGGGCCCGGTAGAGTTCATTTCCCAGTGTGACAGGGACTGGCATCAGATATGCACTACTGGCTACAATTGTTTCTTTCCTGAAAACTGAGGGTTGAACAGGAGCAAATAGCTTGCAGACTGGAACTGGTACACAGACCACCACATTGAGCAGCACTACTATAGCACACCAAGATCTGTTCTCCATCCTTTCACCACTGCTCATGCAGCACATTTCTGGGCATCTGTTTACTGCCCACTTAAGTAAATGCTGCCATGGAGCACCAATGCCACTTGCATGAGTTCTGTGAACAAGGCAATGCATTCATACACACCATTCCTGCTGGAATGCATGCACTGAGCTGGCTGCCACTCTGTTTGCTCACTTAGTCAGAAGTCAGATGGTGCTAGCTCAAAAGAACTGGATTGCCCAGGAAGGGGATAGTGTTGCTGCTACACCCACATATTCGCCACCAGAATCAGAAGCTTCAGTCTACCTTACGCTTGGGGTGATATTAATGATCTCTATTAGTCTGACAGTTTCAAAAAATACTGTTTGCAGTTCTGCAGAAATTTCTGCCCTTTAGGTCTAAAAGACTCAGAAGGGCTGCCATCAATGCTTAGGCATCAGACAAGAATAAATGTGTCTTGACAATATTATTTATATTTAGTTATTTAATTTATACCCCACTTTCTCTCAAAATGGCACTTGAGGCAGAGCACAAAAAATATAAGAATGGGAGGGTTCTGTGATTCTCTGTGCAGTTTGTTTGTGCAAGAGCAGAGTTCAGTTTCTTGATCATACAGTTGATAAAACAGGCCCATTATGACTAATTTCTTCAGATCTCCCTTCAATTTCAGCCTCCCGCGTAACACATCCCATACCATTCTGGAGGCTACTTTAAACCTCAGATGCAGCTTTCCAGGAGAATGTAAAGGACTACAGAGCAGCAGGGGGGATCTGTTAATTCTGCCAGTAGTTTTCTTGATCCAAGTCCCATTTAAGGATGAAATAATTGCTTGGTATCAAGAAGGGTACATTTACTATTCAGAGACATTTAATGCACCTTGAAAATGTCAAACCCTCACTTCTAATTTTAGCTACTTGGCATGTGCTGAAATTCATACCATGGCAGAATATCAACAGTCACCATTTACAATCACTGGCCCAGTTTTGGGAAAAGGTCATGGAAGTGATGTAGGCAATCCAGTTTATAGTGAACAGGTGCACTGAAAACAGTGGAAACAAAACAATAGCTCCAACTAGTGTTCGTGGATGCCCACTGGGGCTGGTAGAGCAAAGGACAGAATCACTGAGATGCAACTAACTGTATCTAGTTCGCTATCCAGCCTTCTCTTTGCAGGACCTATTTACACCTTGTATTTTTCTACTGATTGGAAGATGCACTTAGAGTTAAGTGGGTGGCACTCTATCTGCAGGATTATCCCTGGTTCCTGCAGACAAGACATCAATCCCTTTGTATGAATAGGAAAACCCTGGATCACAGCTGTCTTTTATAGGTTGCAGTGGATTGGGCTCAGAATCACATTTTCTATTTTCTTCATGTTTATACTAGCAACAGTTTTCATTCAGCAGCAGTGACAAATGCTGTCCTCTCACAGTTGATCTCTGTGTAACTAAGCTGGATACACTTTTGACCTGGTCCAGTAGGGCTCTTCTTATATGCCTATATTGTTCTGTAAGGCATGTTTCCATATCACAGTACTCATAGCATTACAAAGTGATCTAAAAAGATAAGAGATCACAGAGCTCTTGTAAAAATTCTAAATACAGAAAAAAAAGCAAAACTTTGCAGCTAAAGCAGCCTCAAAATGATGTTTCAAAGTTTCAAAGAGCAATCCTATGCATGTGTAATCATCTCAATTGAGTTCAATGTGACCTATTCCAAAGGAAATACACTAAGAGTCATTGAAATTAACCCATGAAACAAATCTTAGGGAGGGAACCGTTTCACAAAACAATTTCTCTGTATCTAATTTCATGAACTGAATTTCTCTAATTACTAATCCTTACCAGCAAACAGAGTGTAATGCACAGGTTGAGGTAGAGGGGTACACTATAAAGAAGCTGTGCTTAACTGTAGTAAAAGTTAGAAAACATTAGGTTATGTTATATACTTCTCACATACATTAAAAAATAGCCAGAGAAGAGATGTAAATTTAAAATGTTTGGATGGCAATGCTTGTGTTATGGCAGTTAAATCACAGAGCTTATGACGGATTCCCCTTCCGAGATGCTCACTTCGATGCCAGTCCTATCGCTTACCTTGCCCCTAAAACTTTTAAGCTGCTCTTTGGTTTAACATCTGAGGCTGTAAGGTAGCTACACCACTGCATGAGTGTATGTGCTTTATGTTGGGTTCAGGATTGTAATTGCATGACTGATTTAAAACCCTTAACTGAATGATTCTCAGGCATGGTTGTAAAAGCAAACCACAATGAAGATTTATTGAATAATAGAAAATTCACGCAACAAACCTTTTAAGTTGAAACTATATTCATTTCAAAGCAGTGTTATTTTAAAACCCATGTAATAATTTCTCTCCCACCCAAGTTCCCAGCTAGTGAGAATCTGCCACTTCTCCTATGCCATCCTATCTCTGTTTCCACTCGACCCTATCTCAAATATACAAAGTATATATCGCAAGCTATCGCAAAACTGTCCCTGTCCTGTTCTTCCTGTATCTTTTCCATTCCTATTTGTTTCCTGTTTCTATCTTGCTTTATCTCTAGCCCACTCTTATTCCTATCTGACAATTCAACAGTCAAGCTTTTCTTTTTCTGTTCTTTCCCTCCTAACCTCCCTTTCACAGCCTTCCAAGAGCTGAGACTGTCTGGCTGTTACCCATGCTTGGCAGCATTTTGTCCTGATTCTCTTATGCCTACTATCACAAAAAGGACAATCACCCTCATATGAAGGTTCTATTGCTTTAATCAGGAAGTGTGGCATCCTGAAATGTACAGTCCATGATTAATGTGTTTCTGGACATTCCACCAAAATTATTAGACACCAATGAGGGTGTGGAATTTCCCTAAAAACTGGATGGAGGACTCTCATTAAAGGGATTAGGAGGACATACAAAGCACAGGTAGGGAGAGAATTATAGAGTCTTAAGTGGACAATGAAGAATGACAACTCAGGTTTCTTTCATGCTACACAGTTATAGCATTTCAATGCCACTTTAAATGCTACCGAATCCTTTGATTTTTTTTTTATGAGGTATTTAGAATTTCTCTTCAGAAAAATCTAGTGCCTCACTGAACTACAAATCCCAGGATTCCATGGAGGCAGCCATGGCAATTAAAGTGGTATCAAAGTGCTATAATTGTGTACTGTGAAAGAGACCTTAGTGGAGGACTGAAGAAGAGGATCACAGATGGCCAAGAGAAGCCTCATGAGAATCTAGATCAGTGGCTCTCAGTCTTTGACCCTCCAAATATTTTAGACTTCAACCCCTAGAAACACCAGTCAGTTTGGCCAATGGTCAAGGATTTTGGGAATTGAAGTCCAAAATATTTGAAGGATAGAAGGCAGAGGAACTAGTCCAGAAGAAGAGGGAGGAGATGCAAAACTGAACTAATGAAGGAAGAATGAAGAACCATCCCTGGAGGTGAGATCACTTAAGGCAAGAAATAGACCAGTAGCCCTGCAGGTGAGGAGTGGCTTGGTATTGTGTCATTCCCCATTAGCAGTGAAAGAAATCATGCCCAGTAGGCACACACTGTCCTAACACAGCCACATCCCCAAACACTTCATGGTTACTAAAAATACCCTTTATGAGGAAGTCACAGTGAATATGGAATAATAATAGCAAACATTATGCAAGAAATCAAGCAGAATAAAAAAAGTAAAACAAAACACACACCCACACCCAAACCCCTACAGTTACCTTGTTACATGGGATAGAATGTCTTGCCAAGTCCATCAGAGGCTGATAATCTTCCTCAGTCATGCTGCATGGGTTCTTGTACATAAATGCATTTTCCAGTAGTTCCCAAATTCTGAGACAGTCTTTATCTCTGTAGAAAAACCCAAAACAGGGATTTAGAAAATGGCTGCACTTCAACCCACTGTTACATTTAAATTTATGAATGAGCGCCTGCATACATGAAAACATCTGCACTTAGGCTTTACATAAGTTTGAGAACCTGCTGTTCCCTCTTGTAAACAGACAACGTGACACCATACTGCTCTTCCAGAGGATTATTGGCAGTAGTATTTGTGAGCATAAATATATCATATGATAAAGATAGAAGCCTTAGGTTAAGCTCCTGTTCTTTGGAAAATATAAGTAATATTTACTGACATGCAGATATCATGTTGTGAAATTTCCAACTCCTTGTTTCATATCATTGGGCGCAACTAGTGGGACCGAGAAACACACTGAGTAATGAAAACTTGACATGAGCAACTTTAATTTTTCAGGAAGTAATTATTAAAAGAAAGAAGTACAGATAAATATCTGAGATAGATTCTGCTCCCTTGGCTATTCACCTTTTTCGTTGGCTTCCTGACTGTTAAGGCTAACTATGTACAATTACAAAATGAAATGCACAGATACTGTAGGAGTCTGATATATATATGAACAAACCCAACAGGATATGTTGACACTATTACAAGACAGATTCAGCCCATACAATGAAACAGTCCTGTGTATTAGAATTAGATTCATTGGCAAACATGAACTGATGATAGGTGACCCTGGTATGAAAGTCTTTTATCTTACTTTTACCTCTGATTGAATGGTTCTCTTGATATCATGGGCAGATACCTTGGAGAGTTGATTTTTGTCTGGACAGTGGCACACAGAGATGGAGAGAATGAATGAATCTGTCCGTCCAACATGCAAATAACATTACACGTAATTATCTCTAACTATGTCTAAGCTCAAACCACACATGAATGTGTCTGATCCATTTGGTTAAACTCAGACCCAACCAAATTACATAAAGAGCAAAAGGCTGGTTTTTAAAGAAAAAATTGGGATGTGGACGTTCAGCTCCTGTACTGAATTCAGCTGACAGTAAAATACTTGAGATAAGTGGCAACAAGAAATTATGCAGCAGACAAAAGAAGGGTTTAATTCTCCTTACCTGTTCCTCAAAACGTTTAAACTTTTGTGTTGAATAAATTGAAATAAAATGCAGGCTACTCTGTGTAGTCTAACAGTAGTATGTGTAAGGACAGCTGAACCTCTAGATTTTGGTTTCACTTGGTTTCTCATTTTTCCAACCACAAGTGCTGTAGATTTTTTAAGTAATACAAATGAAAATTCACACATGTTTTGTGTGCATGCATCCTAATAAATGCATTTCGGCACATCTAACTTTACATAATATGAGCATTTATGCAAGCAGTGTATCCTGATATAATGAATTCTTGTTTGCTTTTTCCATTGAAATATGCATTTCTGTCCTCATTTTCTTTTTTGTATCCTTTTTTACAATGGAGAACTTCATGAAATTAGAGACGTTTGAATGTTGAAGTCTAATTGTCTTGTTCACACATTTGTCCACACTGAGAAGTAAGTCAGTTCACATTAATGTAACATTTAAACTGATCCCTAAAGTGAAGCAAGGGTGTAGCTAAAGGGAAGGGGGGAAGAGGACATTATTTCCCCAAATAAAAAAAAATCTGTCTCCCAATGAAATTTTCCTTCAGTCCCCAGTTAATGTTCACTTCAGTTGAACATTTAGAAATACACTGTAAGGATCCAAAGAAAAGGGAGAGGCAAAGATATCAAGGGAAAAAACACACAGGAAATAAAGAGTTCAGCTTGTGAATTATTTTCAGCATTTCACGTTTTTGCAATGCTAAAAATTTGAGAACTATCAAATCTATTTAAAGCTTGAATTACTTTCTTCATATCATAACTTAATGTAAGATAAAATACTGCCACCATGTGGAAGAAAAAAACCACAAAAGTGACAAAAACTTAAAACTAAACATTTAACTGTTACATTGGTAATACAGAGTTTTTACATAATTTTCATTTGTGTGTGTGTGTGTGTGTGACAACTATGGTTTGTTATAGCTTGGAGAAACCTATGAAAAGGTCTCCTCTCTGGCACAGTGTAGGGAACTAGGCTGTGAAACCCCTTGCCCAGCATAACTCTATACCTCCTGCTCATGATTTTCCATCCATCAAGCCTTCCTCTTCTGTGCTTGAATTGTTCATGCCTGCCCACTCAATTTAGTCTCCTTACATGTGTTAAGCTGTACAAGGGAGATGATCACATTGATTAAAATCTTTCTCTTATAGAATCACAGAGTTGGAAGAGACCACAAGGGCCATCTAGTCCAACCCCCTGCCATGCAGGAACACACATCAAAGCATTCCCAACAGATGGCCATCCAGCCTCCGCTTAAAAACCTCCAAAGAAGGAGACTCCACCACACTCCGAGGCAGCCTGTTCCACTGCCGGACAGCTCTGACCGTCAGGAAGTTCTTCATGAGGTTCAGGTAGAATCTCCTTTCCTGCAGCTTGAATCCATTGTTCTTTGTCCTAGTCTCTGGAGCAGTGGGGAACAAGCCCACTCCCTCCTCAACATGACATCTCTTCAAATATTTAAACATGGCTATCATGTCCCCTCTTAACCTTCTCTTCTGCAGACTAAACATACCCAGTTCCTTGAGCTGCTCCTCATAGGGCATGGCTTCCAGACCCTTCACCATTTTGGTCACCTTCCTCTGGACATGCTCCAGCTTATCAATATCCTTCTTGAATTGAGGTGCTCAGAACTGGACACAGTATTCCAAATGAGGTCTAACCAATGCAGAATAGAGTGGTACCATTACCTCCCTTGATCTGGACACCATACTCCTAGTGATGCAACTAAGAACTGCATTGGCTTTCTTTGCTGCCACATCACACTGCTGACTCATGTTCAGCTTGTGATCTACCAATCCTTTTCACACCTATTGTTATCCAGCCACATGTTCCCCATTCTATATTTGTGCATTCCATTTTTTCTGCCTAAGTGTAGGACCTTACATTTCTCTCTGTTGAAATTCATTTTGTTAGCTTTGGCCCAGCTCTCCAATCTGTCAAGGTCATTTTGAATTTTGATCCTGTCCTCTGGCGTATTAGCAACCCCTCCCAATTTAGTGTCATCTCCAAATTTGATCAGCATGCCCTCTATTCCTTCATCCAAGTCTTTGATGAAGATGTTGAACAGCACTGGGCCCAGGACAAAATCCTGTGGCACCCCACTAGTCACTTCTCTCCTGCCAGTGATGAGCACTCTTTGGGTTCGATCGGTCAACCAATTACAAATCCATCTAACAGTAGCCCTGTCCAGTCCACATTTTACTAGCTTCTTTGCAAGAATGTCATGAAGAACTTTGTGAAAGGCCTTACTGAAATTAGGATATGCTATACCCACAGCATTCTCTTCATCTATTAAGCTTGTAACTTTATCATAAAAAGAGATAAGATTAGTCTGGCACGACTTATTTCTGAGAAATCCATGTTGACTTTTAGTGATTACGGCATTGCTAAGTAATTACAAACTGACTGTTTAATGTTCTGCTCTAGGATCTTTCGTGGTATTGATGTCAGGCTGACTGGGAGATAATTATTTGGGTCCTCTTTTTTTCCCTTTCTTGAAGATGGAGATGATGTTTGTCCTCCTCTAGTCTGCTGAGACTTCTCCTGTTCTCCAAGAGTTCTCAAAGATTATTGTGAGTGGTTCTGAAATTATTTCTGCCAGTTCTTTTTACGTTCCAGACTTTTTTCTTCCAGTGACCCCACGGACAGTTCATATATCCACACCAAAGAGATTAAGTTCTGCCAATTTCATGGATCCAGTGAATATGTTTATTCACTTTCTCTTACTCTCATCTATTTCAGAAAGCATCATGTATGATCCCTTGACCTCCTTCCACGTAAGGCTCAACAGAGCATTTTTTTAATGTTTTGTTTAACATTTTATTATTTTCAAATTGGATGCTTTAAGTTGTTTCACTGTGAAATGTAAAGATGGAATATAAATATTTTAAAAGATAGATAAATAAAAGTGTCACAAGACCCCTGGTTTCTTTAATAAATAAAAACAAATTTTACTAAAATCTTAAGTAAAATGCATTTCAGAGAGCCAGTGCAGTGTAGTGGTTTGAGCACTGACCCTGGGTACATCACATACTCTCAACCCCTAGAAAACCCTGTGATAGGTTTGCTTTAGCATTGCCATAAGTCAGAAACAACTAGGAGACACACTACAACAATGAATAGAATAATTAAAGACAGCAAAAGAAAAGAAGGAAGGAAGGAAGGAGGAAGGAAGGATACTTTCTTTGCTTATTTTCCACTCTATAATTCGCTTGCTCCCTTCCAGACAGTTGGCCAACATAGAAAATATCCTTTAGTCTCTCAGATATTGTCTGCCCCAGCTTAAAACATCCCAAAATGGGGAGACAGGGCAGTAGTCTAAGAGAAGTAAGAACATGTCAACAAAGATGAGCTGTAATTTGCACTGTGAACAGAAAATAAATAGTTATTTTAAAGTGCGTCTATGTTTTTGAATTTTTCTTTTCTTTTTCTTTTTCTTTTTCTTTTTGTAAATGCCCTGAAAGTCTGAGTGTTGACTGAATTCAGAAAGGGAGCATTCTTTCAAGCTTTCTAACTTGTTTCTAAGACTTCTTGCCAATTTCTGAGGTTTTGAAAAGGTGGCTTTTCAAAGGTTCTTTGTAAGCTTTGTAAGCTCTTTGTTTGCCTTTGGCTTACTACTGTGTACAAAGCCTCAGACACAAATTATCTATTTCCAACCCAGAATACTTCTGAGGCAACTAAACTCATAGAGTTGGCGAATTTACTTGTGAAGATTTGTTTCAGAATGAAATATTGATATAGGAATGTGACATATGAAGTAATGCCAATGACATATGAAATAATTCTGATCCACAAGAGATGCTGTATGCAATGAGTATGCAATGTTGGATCCAGAATTCTTCAGAATATGCTCCATTCTATATGCAAACTCCTGTAATTATTGCTTACCAAATGGGACTCTGAACATTAATGATTTTTTGATATTTTGCCCCACTATAACTTTGAAAAGCTGTCTGAACCAAATTCTTTGATGATCCTGTGCGAGATCCACTACACTGCATGAGAAGAAATGAATGCATTAATTAGGAAAGATGGTGGAGAACAGAACTCTCACGAGAACTCTAGTGGGTAAATGGGCTCCAGGTTCTTCCACACTGCTCAGTTATAACACTATGCTTCCACTAACTATCATGACTGCATCCCGTGCAATCTCAGAATTTGTAGTTTGTGAGGCACTAAAAGTCCTTCCCTAAACTGCAAATCCCAGGATTCCATAGGATGAAACCATGGCAGTTAGAGTGGAATCACCATAATATAATTGTGTAGCTTGAAAGTGCTTCTATCCTCTTGCAAGTCAAACACATATCCACAGAACTCACACCCATGTGTTCTCTACTCACCCTATTATATGCCTAATGGAAATACCATTTTTGCTATTATTTCTATTTTGCTTTTTCCACCATTTCAGGGCTCAAAACAGCTTACCATAAATTAAAAAATACATTGTAAATATTCACAAGATACAAAAATTAAAATGAGATGTAACAACCAGAAAATTAAAACCACATTAAAATGAACATCATTAGATATGTGAGTGCACACACGCATGTGCATACACACACACACATACACACACACCAGTGTAACGATTAGAAAGATCCAATACACTGTTTAGGTGAAACGGGTCTTATACAATCACTGAAATCCACGGACTACATACAAATTACAAGAACTGCTTCCGTGATACTTCTCATTTTGGGTTGACTCACTAACAGTCAATTCAAGTATGTCTGCGACTATTCAGCTGTCTAAAGGGTGAAATAGTCAATGATTTTATATACCACTTTTTGAAATCTAGGATTTAAGGTTTTACTTTTGTACAGTCAGCAGCACAACTTGGAGTGGGTGGAGGGGAGTGGGGCTATGGCATGGGGGCGTGGCCACAGTGCACAAGGGGCATAGCCGCGACAGCATGGCTATGAGCTGGGATGCCCCAAAAACATTGCCACTGGGGGCAAACCGCTCCCATTGCCCCCCTGTCCCTATGCAACTGTGTATGGTACTGTTAACAGGTGCTGTGGCCCCCTTGCCTTCTGTTAAAAAAAAAATCCCAGTGACATGCCCTCCAATTACAAATGAATGACTGATTAATTTTCTCCCCAGAGAGCAAAGTAGCAGATTTTGCAGAATTGCTCACTGGGAAAAAAACAAACAGCAACACACCGACAAAGTTCCTGACCACCAATCCTATGAAAATCAGAACTTTTATTTTTAACTGTGGGATTTTAATAGACAGCACCTGTCCTGTGCTTTATCACAGTACTTCACCTAAATTAAAGCCTATGTCTGACTTCAATGGAACTTATACTTCCAAATGAGGGCACTGTTGTTCATGGTGCCACAATCTTATCTTATTCATTGAATTTTATGCAGATTCTAAACAGTCTTTCATAGGTTATCTGATCTGAGAGAGTGGCAATTTTATTTTCTAATGTTTTATTGGCTACAACCGGGGTATAGAGATCAGAGGTCGGGAATCAAGCCATTCCCCCTAAATAAAAAATTCTCTCCCTCCCCAAATTTTCTTTCAGTTTCCAAATTTGTAGAATTGTAGAGAGCAATACAGGAAAAATTGTTCACACCCAAAACACTTATATTTGCCTGCTTGTTTTCTTTGGATATTTAAACTATACTTCTTGCAGGCTCAACTGAAGTTTTATGTTACTTCAACGCTACCAACCTGAGGACTGAAGGAAAACTTCATTAGGGTGAGAATCCTTATCTGGAAGGGCAATGCCCTCATCCCATCCATCCCTGCTTGCTATTCTCCTCGCTCACTGACAAACGCTAGTCCAGGGACCTCCACTTTGAGTGGCACTCAAAATAGCATCAACTTTGAACAATAGGTTTAGAAAATGTTAACTTCTTTTTGTAATTCTCCAGTGTCTTCCCAATGTTATTTTTTTTCCATTTCCACCAAAATCCATTAAGTAGAAAGGAATGGAGTATCTGTATAATATTCTTTGACTGAGAATCATCATCCATTTGAAAGAGTGGCAAACTAAGGATATTTAGATCAGAAATTGTGATCTATTTTTTGTACTCTGTTAGAATAAATTTAAAAAAACCCCTTGATATTCATGAGCCAAATGGCATTTGTAAATCCAGATGGACATATATACAGTTGATACCAAACCTGGAACTATGTGCATTTCCCCCCTGAGGGTTTATTGATTAAACTTGTCACCCTATAATGCCAGAGTGTGTAGACTTCAGAAGTAATACAACTAGTGCAGGTAAATGTAAGAGTAACAGAACCTGTAACTGAGGTTGAAAAAAAAGTTGGTAAGAAAAAATTATTAAATTATTAAAAAGAACAAATTTCTCTGTGTTAAAAAGAACAAATTTCTCTGTTCTAGAAAAAGTTTGCTTTTTTTCCCTTCTGTCTCTTTCTCCCATACCTAAGTGGCATCAAGTCAGCTTCAACTTATGATGAACCTATGCAAAGGGATCCTGAGACTGATAGAAAGAAGTTTTGGTAAACTTAAGTCTACTTCATCAGATGCATGGGATGAAGTGCCTAGGACCAAACTTTATCGCCATGAATGAGCTGACTGTATGTGTGAATAGCAATAAAAACACAAAATTTGCAGGTATGTTGGTGAGGTGACAAGTTCAGTTTTAACAATGGCCATTGAGGGACAAAGCAGAAGAAAAGATGTTCCCTAAAGCAAAAATGAGTAGATAATCATATGAATGGTGGAGTTATTGAAATGTAGTATAATGTTGGCTGGAAACCAGAAAGGAGATGTGATAAACTGGCCAAGACTGCCCTCATGAGGCTGGGGTGTTAACTTATGTTATAATAATATAAGCAGTGTGCCAGGAAACCATTTTCTCTGTTCAATCCACTGCTGATGGACTGGAGTTTATGGATATGTTCCAATTCTGCTGTTTCTCTTTCCAGTCTTCCCTTGTAGCTTTTTTGTTCAAGGACTGCTGTTCTTAAGTCCAGGATGCAATGCCCAGGAAGACTGAAGTGTTCTGAAACTGGATTTTGTGTATTCTCATTCCTAATGTCTGATTTACGCCCACGTATCCTCTAGCACAAAAACTGGTAGTTTGCCCAGTTTAGAGTACTGAAGGGCATCAATGACAAAGAATGGCATACTGTATTTGCTGGCGTATAAGACGCACCTGTGTATAAGTCACACTCCATTTATACACTGGCAGATACTATTTGCCAATGTATAAGACACACCAGTATATAAGATGCACCCTATTTTCAAATAATATTTTTTGGGGGAAAAAGTGAATCTTATATGCCAGCAAATATGGTACATCAGATTAGAGGTAAAAGTACTGCTAATATTGTGGGTGATGTGATTAGGTCCTGTGATGACACTTTTTGAATGGAAATGTGGGCAGAGTTGGCACCTGGATTTGTGCCAAGGCCTTGTACCATCTCCCATCTGTGTTTTATGTCCTTCTACAGACAAGTAACTGTTTGAGATTGGCAGGCTGTCTGTTAGGCAAGTATGATGACTCTATGACTGAGGTCATATCTGCACTAGACTATTACAGTGCTATTAATCTACTTTCAACAACCAATGGAATCCTGGGGTTTGCAGTTTAGGAAGGGTCTTCATATCACTCTGGCATTTAGCATTCTTAATATAGTTTGCTAGACAAGCTCACTGAAGGCTTGTCTTTTGTGACATGTTGAAAGTTGTACTAACTAGAATAGTTATTACTGTCTACTGAAAAGATTTTGATTATACTCATTTTTCTTGCAAAAAAAAACTATGATTGTGTTGAGAAGTGACTGCATTATTGGTTAAGAAAATACGGCATTTCCTGGAAAAAAGCACACACTAGATTTAGAAGTTGTTACTGAGAGAAAATGTGCTTCTTTCAACTTTCAAACAGCAGTTTAAAGATAGTTCTGGCTGTGTATTTTCTTGCTCAACACTATTCTGATCTACTCAGAATAGTTGCAATAATTGTTTAAGCTCTTTTTTTTGTTTTTTTGTTTTCCATATTCATATATTGTTCATTTATAGCCACACTTGGTACTCAGGCTTCTAATGAATCATAGAATCATTGAATCATAGAAATGTAGAGTTGGAAGAGACCACACGGGCCATCCAGTCCAACCCCCTGCCATGCAGGAACACCCTCAAAGCACTCCCGACAGATGGCCATCAAGCCTCTGCTTAAAAACCTCCAAGGAAGGAGCCTCCACTACACTCCACGGCAGCACATTCCACTGCTGGACAGCCCTGACTGTCAGGAAGTTCTTCCTGAGGTTCAGGTGGAATCTCCTTTCCTGCAGCTTGAATCCATTGCTCCTTGTCCTGGTTTCTGGAGCAGCAGAAAACAAGCCCTCTCCTTCCTCTACATGGCATCCCTTCAAATATTTAAACATGGCTATCATGTCCCCTCTTAACCTTCTCTTCTGCAGACTAAACATACCCAGCTCTCTAAGTCTATCCTCATAGGGCATGGCTTCCAGGCCTCTCACCATTTTGGTTGCCCTCCTCTGGACTTGCTCCAGCTTGTCAATATCCTTCTTGAACTGGGGTGCCCAGAACTGGACACAGTATTCAAGATGGGGTCTAACCAAAGCAGAGTAAAGTAGTACCAGTATCTCCCTCGATCTAGACACAATACCCCTATTGATGCAGCCGAGAATTGCATTGGCTTTCTTGGGCCTTTTTCACATGGGGTTAAAAAAACGGTGTAGAGCAACCACCACGGAGGTCGTCTATACTGTTGCATGAATTGGGGTGGATTACTCTTGAGTAATTCCACACCGCAATCCGGGGTCGGGCGCCCGCAAGTGGCGGCGCCGCATGCTTTTGAAAAACCACATTTTATGTGGTTTTTCAAAGGCACGGGGCATCCAGCCCCGTGCAGCCCCGTTGCAGCGCCCGTATGGATTTACGGACGCGCAAAAGGGCGTCCCTGCAGATCGGGCAGGGGGCAGGATTTCCGGCTGGCGAGCTTCTCTGATTGGTGGAGAGGCTCCACCGTCAAAATCCGCTATTTTGGGTGCTGCCAAGTGCTGTGGACGCCGCCGGATGCTGCAAATGTGTAGAGCAGCGAAACGCGATGCTCTGCACGGTGACGGAATGGGGTAAGCCCCATTTTGGTATGGCTTTCCCTGTTTCGCCGCCCCCGTGTGAAAAGGGCCTTGGCTGCCACATCACACTGCTGACTCATGTTCAGCTTGTGGTCTATGAAGACTCCTAGATTCCTTTCACACGTACTGCTATCCAGCCATGTGTCCCCCATCCTATATTTCTGTATTCCATTTTTTCTACCTAAGTGTAGGACCTTACACTTCTCTCTGTTGAATTTCATTTTGTTAGCCTTGGCCCAGCTCTCCAATCTATCCAGGTCATTTTGAATTTTGATCCTGTCCTCTGGCGTATTAGCAACCCCTCCCAATTTGGTATCATCTGCAAATTTGATGAGCATGCCCTCTATTCCTTCATCCAAGTCGTTGATAAAAATATTGAACAGCACTGGGCCTAGGACAGAACCCTGTGGCACCCCGCTAGTCACTTCTCTCCAGGATGAAAAGCAGCCATTCCTGATCACCCTTTGGGTTCGGTCGGTCAACCAATTACAAATCCAACTAACAGTAGCCCTGTCCAGCCCACATTTTACCAGCTTTGTTGCAAGAATGTCATGGGGAACTTTGTCGAAGGCCTTACTGAAATCGAGATATGCTATATCCACAACGTTCCCTTCATCTATCAAGCTAGTAACTCTAACATAAAAAGAGATAAGATTAGTCTGGCATGACTTATTTTTGAGAAATCCATGTTGACTTCTCGTGATTACCGCGTTGCTTTCTAAATGATTAGAAACTGACTGCTTAATGATCTGCTCCAGGATCTTTCCGGGTACTGATGTCAGGCTGACAGGGCGATAATTATTTCGGTCCTCTTTTTTTCCCTTCTTGAAGATGGGGACAACATTTGCTCTCTTCCAGTCTGCTGGAACTTCTCCTGTCCTCCAAGATTTCTCAAAGATTATAGCAAGCGGTTCCGAAATTACCTCTGCCAGCTCTTTTAATATCCTAGGATGCAATTCATCTGGCCTTGGAGACTTGAATTCATCCAGTGTGGCCAAGTATTCCTGTATCACCTCTCTACCTATTATGTGCCTCATTTTCCCTGCTTCCTCCCCTGCTCCCCAGCCGCCAGGTTGAGTGCTTGTATCCTTCTGGGGAAAAACTGAGGCAAAGAAGGTGTTAAGTAGTTCTGCCTTTTCTCTTCCCCCTGTGAGTAATTCGCCATCTTCTCTGCGAGCAACCCTATCGTCTCCTTTTTCCTTTTGCTGCGGACATATTTGAAAAAGCCCTTTTTATTGTTTTTAATGTCTCTGGCCAGCCTAAGTTCGTTCCGTGCTTTAGCCTTTCTGACCTCCTCCCTACATCTCCTGGCTACTTGCTTAAATTCTTCTTTGGTGGTTTCCCCCTTCTTCCATTTCCTGTACATGTTTCTCTTAACACTTAGCTCAGCTGAGAGTTCTTTAGTCAACCATTCTGGTTTCTTCAGGTGCCTTCCATTTTTCCTCTTTATTGGCACAGTTTTAGACTGTGCCTTCAGTATCTCCCTTTTAAGGAACTCCCATGCCTCCTGAACTCCTTTCCCTTTCACTATTCTTGACCACGGAATTCCAGCCAGCAGCTCCCTAAGTTTACAGAAGTCCGCTTTTTTAAAATCTAAGGTGAGTGTCTGGCTACACTTATCTTTTCCTTCCCATTGAATGCCAAATTCCAATAGGGCATGGTCACTCCCCCCTAAAGATCCAATCACTTCTACCTCATTAACAAGGTCATCCCTCTTGGTCAGGATCAGATCTAGAATATTTGATCCCCTTGTGGCCTCTTCCATCTTCTGGACCATGAAGTTGTCTGCAAGACAAGCAAGAAACTTGCTGGACCTTGCTGTCTTGTCAGAGTTTGACTGCCAGCATATATCCGGGTAATTGAAATCTCCTATTATTACTGTATCTCTCCTCTTTGAATGTGCAGTCATTTGGTTGAGGAAGGCGTCATCCAAGTCCTCAGCCTGGGTTGGAGGTCTGTAGTAAACCCCCACCAGAATATCCCTATTGTTTCTCGCTGCCTTAATTCTTACCCAAATGCTCTCGACCTGGCTTTCTGGGTTTAAGTCCTGGATCTCTTCACAGGTGAAAACATCCTTGACATACAAGGCTACTCCTCCTCCTTTGTTTGGTCTATTTTTACAAAATAGGCTATACCCCTCTATTCCTATAATGGAGACCAAGAAGAAAAATATGAACTAAGTTTAATTGCAATATCTTAGTGCCTAGAGTGATATCACACTTCTGTATTTTCTCCTTCTCCCTCTTAAAAAGAATCTCATCTTGGGAGAAACATAGAGTATTCATCCAATAAATAAACAAATAAGGGTGTTGGTTTTGAACATGAAAGTGAAAATGGCCACTTTTTTATGTAGACACATACACCATTTATCATTTACAGAAAAATATACTGTAAGCTACACAAAGGAGCTTTATAATACTAGATAATCATGAAAGCAATAAAACCGTACAGTAATATCTATTCATAACGAAAGTGAAAGACAAAAGTATGCAGTTAGCAATTTGCTAACATCTTTGTCAGGTTTTCCAAACCATATTTAAAAATATCACAATCCTCTGGATATTTTCATATCACATCCTTCCATACATATTGAATGTAGCAACTTATCAGAATAGCCCAGAAGAGACATCAAAATCAATAGACCAATTTCTCTTCAAATTTTCAAATATTTAAACATAGCTATCATGTCCCCTCTTAACCTTCTCTTCTGTAGACTAAACATAGCTCTCTAAGTCTATCCTCATAGGGCCTGGCTTCCAGGTCCCTCGCCATTTTGGCCATCCAGTCCAACCCCCTGCCATGCAGGAACACCCTCAAAGCACTCCCGACAGATGGCCATCAAGCCTCTGCTTAAAAACCTCCAAGGAAGGAGCCTCCACTACACTCCACGGCAGCACATTCCACTGCTGGACAGCCCTGACTGTCAGGAAGTTCTTCCTGAGGTTCAGGTGGAATCTCTTTTCCTGCAGCTTGAATCCATTGCTCCTTGTCCTGGTTTCTGGAGCAGCAGAAAACAAGCCCTCTCCTTCCTCTACATGGCATCCCTTCAAATATTTAAACATGGCTATCATGTCCCCTCTTAACCTTCTCTTCTGCAGACTAAACATACCCAGCTCTCTAAGTCTATCCTCATAGGGCATGGCTTCCAGGCCTCTCACCATTTTGGTCACCCTCCTCTGGACTTGCTCCAGCTTGACCATGTCCTTCTTGAATTGGGGTGCCCAGAACTGGATACAATATTCAAGATGAGGTTTAACCAAAGCAGAGTAGAGTGGTACCAATACCTCGCTCAATCTAGACACCATACTCCTATTTATGCAACCAAGAATTGCATTGGCTTTCTTGGCTGCCGCATCACACTGCTGACTCATGTTCAGCTTATGGTCTATTAAGACTCCTAGACCTCTTTCACATGTACTGCTACCCAGCCATGTGTCCCCCATCCTATATTTCTGTATTCCATTTTTTCTACCTAAGTGAAAAAATCCAAAAGTGGTGTTCAGGCCGGTCCAGCCCCTTGTTGGATCCTCTTCATCAGCTCCTCATCCTGCATTGAGAGCTCTATCAGTTTCTTGCCCATATGCTCATGGATGTCCAAGTACTTGGAGAGACAAGACTAGGGATGGGCCAATCGAATCCTTGAATCCTGGGCAAGGATTCGAGATTCAGGAATCCAAATCCTTGTGCCAGAAAATAGGCAAACCGAATCTTTCAAATCCGCCTACCAAATAGTTTGTTGGAGACTGGGACGCCTGAACAGCTGGGAGACCAGACACACAAGGGGAGATGGCAAGTAGATGAGTTTTTCCCTTGGAGTAATAATGGCCTTTGCTAACAATTTCAGAAATTACATCTGGGATTATATTCTAAGATATTTAAATTAAACATTTAATATTTAAGTTCAGCAATTGACTGGAAGGTACAGGCTTGAGATTTCAAGGACATCTGAAAGATTCCTTTGCATAGCTCCCCTGCAAAGCTCTTTCATACACAATTCTGGGCTTTGTAGCTTTATAAGGTATCACAGCCTTCTCTGCCAAAGTGTGCTGGTGCATCACCAGACTATAAACCCCAGGATGCCATAAGGAGCTATGCAAAGAAAATCTAGTTTTGACCTAGATTATCTCTCTACTGTAGTATGTCGCCCTGTTTACACAGGCAGGAAAATGTGGGATTAATCCACATTTTCCTGCCTGTATACAAAGGGCCTTCATGTCATTTTCAATCTGGGGAGATCCTGAGGCAAAACTATGACAATTGTCCTGGCCAGATTTCTTCAGAGGGAGGTTTGTCTTTGCCTAGGCTTCTGCTGAGGTTGAGAGACTGTGTCTTGCCCAAGATTATCCTTCTTTCCCTTGCTTTTTAAAACCTTTTTTCAAAAAAGGATTTGAAAGATTCAAGATTTGTGAGATTCATGGCTTCGCAGAATCTTCCAGGGATTCAGATCCGGATTTGGAAAATTCTGGATTCATCCCATCCCTAGACAAGACCCAGACACACAGACATGGCCTTGGCCAGCTCAGCCTCTTTGTAGTGTGGAGGGACACACTACCAATGGCAGCCATTCGTCATTTTGTTGTACATATCAGCCACCAACCTCATTTCCAGCTATGCTGCCAAATGTTGAGCCTGTGATTCAATGCCGTTGTTACTTTCTGCTAACAATATGGTATCATCTATACATCTTAAATTACTGATGCTTTTTTCTCCAGTTTTCACACCTCCTCCCTCTGAGTCTAATCCTGCTTTCTATATAATATCTTCTGTGTATAAATTAAATTGGATAAAACTTCACCCTTGCCCAACCCCCTTGCCAATTGAAAACTATTCTGTTTCTATGTGTGTTTCTTATGTTGGGGAACTGACAGATTTTTAGTAATAAGTCTGCCAACCAGCAGAGTATTCTGTAAACACAGATAGAAGCTGAACAAATTACAAGTCCCACTTTATCATTTCCATCCCAGACACACTTATTCTAGCTCAAAATAAACACAAACAGTTTGGTTAAAAAGTATGAAAAGTTTACTCACAAAATCTTGTGCATAGTCTACACAGGTTCAATTCTTGAAGAAAGGTAAGACGAAAATAAGAATTCACATGCTTACAGGGAAGCTTGCTTGCCAGAGAATCGGAGACCACATGCTTGCAAGGAAGCCGAAGAATGAAAAAGGGAAGAGGAAGAGAACATGCAAGGGGAAGTGAGTGTTGACCAAATAACAGGAAGTTTACTCTAGGCAGTCCCCTCTATGCCTACAATACACATGTAAACTAACTAGCCAGTTATTTAAGCATGCAAAGGTTGCCACTCCCAACATCTTATATGTCTTCTTTTTAGCTTAATTTAAGCATAAATAATAATCTAAACAATGGCATATTCATTTAGCTCTGGAAGTGAATGACTCCGTGGATTTTTTACCACAACCAGGTCAATTGTAGTGTATGACTTCAAATATATTTAGTTTTTGAAGTAAAATCAGAAACTAGAACAAAGGAGTCTTTCTCTTCTCACAGCCCCTGTCTTTGAATCACTCAGGAGTAGGAAGTGTTGACCTTTCCTGGAACTTAAAATCAAGTAAAACAAGGCAGTAAAATGGCTGACTAATGCCCTGTGGCATTTCTTCTGATCACTTGCTAGTGACTGGAAGTACCAATATTAAGCCTCAGGAGAAAATAAATGAAGGCTAAGGTTTGAGGGTACTGAGTAAGTGAATGATTTAAAAATAGAACAAAAGCATGCCTCATTCTACTGATGTTCAGAAAGCTCAGACTTTCAAGATTTTCAGAGAGAATCATACTGTTGTTTTCTGTTTACAGAAATAAACTGAGGTGTTCTTAGAAGTTCTCATGCTGGACTTATGAAGTCTCAATAGGTAGGGGAAATTAATTATTTCTATTAAATATGTAACAATACTTATTATATAACACTTTCAAGTATTCTAAAACACTTCCTCATCTTTTAGTTCACAGAACAATCTATAATATTAAGAGTATTAATATTATTAATACTATTAATTGTTAATACTATTAATTAATTAAGAGTAACTCCATAATGCAGTGCCAAGGCACAGCAAAGCTGCCTTGGCTAAGGACGCCTTAGTGACACAAAGGGACACCTCCTTCTTCTGGAAGCAATCCAAAGTGGCAAAGGTTGGGCAAGGCAAAGTTATAAAGATTTTGCCTGCCCTGACAATTTTTACCCTTTAGATGTGTACTGTATAGGCACACTTCTGAGAAGCCACATCACACCTCCCTCCTCCCTGTCTTCAACTTTTGCCTAACAATTTTCTTATTACAGAGGCAAGATTCAAACTGTGGCCCCCGGAGGCATAGTTTACTCTTTTAGATACCATGCTACACCAGTTCCTTT
This sequence comes from Ctenosaura bakeri, assembly GCA_948474755.1. Taxonomy (NCBI): domain Eukaryota; kingdom Metazoa; phylum Chordata; class Lepidosauria; order Squamata; family Iguanidae; genus Ctenosaura; species Ctenosaura bakeri. The sequence continues at coordinate 280,477 of CAOLHI010002077.1, forward strand.
TACAGATTTTTCAACTTTAAGAACTGTAAAGAGGTACACTGAGCAAAACAGTCAATCGAGCCCAAACTAATGATAAAAACCAATATACGCAAATGCCAACACTCAAAACAGAACACATAAAAGCTTGCTGTACTGAGAAAGACAAGCATTTTGCTCAAAAATGAGTTCCAGAGAAGGGAATGTGACTGTAGTTTCTACCCCAGACTTGTGGGATATTAGATATCATTTTGATATCAATAATTTGGTCTACTATACCCCTCTGTCCTCCACGTGCTTGCGAGGCCCCTGGACAAGCTCGCATACAGGCACAGCCACTCATCGCTGTAATATTCCACACAAATACAGGCAGGCCAGAAATAGCCGACCCGTCACTTCAGGAGACCTCAAGGCAAGTACCACATTATGTATGCATGCTATTTACAAAGAACTCCCTGCCTCAAGCAGGCAGCTTGACTAGCCGAATACTCATCTGTCAAGCACTCCATATTTGCATACTGGCTACTCTGTTGACAATTCGGTCTTAACTCAATCATGTAAAATACTGACCTTTCGGAGGCTTTGTCTCCAGCCCAAAACTCATTGTTGTCCCCAAGTACGGAGTAGCCTACGGCCACATTTTCCCCTAAAACAACCCCTGACTTTGAGCACTTCCTCAGATCGCTCCTGGCTTCCATCCCACTTTGCTGCTGCTTCGTTTGGCGAGCCTTCCCCTCAGCTCCATGTGCTGAGAAACTCCATTTCCACGAACTTCTTCTGACTACCCGGGCTCCAGGACAGGTGTAGTATTTCCCATATCAAAACCTCCTTTAAAAATCCCTCTATCCAACTCCAACCTTTGTTTCTATAGTTCTCTGTGTGAGTGTGTTACATACACTTGTTTGGCTGTATATCAATAAAAACAACAATTATTATTTACTTCTGTTTGCTCCTTGACTTGGCCTGACCCCGTAGACATTGGGTAAAAGATCTTGCTACGTTGCCCTGCCTCTCGTATTGCTAGCTTGTGCTCTTTTGACTAATTCCCAACTTTGTAATATTTGGAGCGCATTTAGGTGTCCCTCATGCGACCCCCAGAAATCAGGGTAACAGGAAGCCACACCAAGAGGGCATTAACTGAGATATTAAGTGGACTATAATCCAGAAGCCAATAATGTTACAGTTTAACAACACACACACACTTTACGGAGGGAAGCTGTTACCAGAATACTCAAAGCATGCATATTTGTACATGCAGAACAGGAACTACCACTATAGCCCCTTTCAAATGATCACTGCCAATTTGCTTTAAGGTCAAATAAATTTTACATTTGTGATATCTACCATTCGCAAGAATGAAAACTGTTAGGTGCTTTAAATGTTCTGTGGATGAGCTTGATGTAGGCGAGCAGAGTGCACTGGAAGTCGTTTATTTGGGTTCCTTGATAAAGACATCAAATCCTGGCAGACAAACTTCCGTGACCTTCACAGCTTGTCCACTATTCCCTAACAATGTACAGTTGTGGAGGAGTGTTGATTGTGTTTCAGAGGCCTCAGCCTGCCTCAGGTGCAGTTAAGTGTCTGAAAGCACAGCAGAGATAACTTTCTATATCATAAAAGTTCTCAGAAGAAAAGTAAGCATAAAAAAGACAATTTCTTTGTTAAATACTATGGTCTCAAAGCATCCCAAACTGAAGAAAGTATCTGATAGAATTATATTAAGTAGAAATAACTTGAAAAGCTTGTCCACCTGATTGCATTTCAAATGGCCTAAAAACCTGATTAAAAACCAGCAAGTAATTCTCCTGAGTGAATGGGAATCTCATACACTTTTCCTTTTGTCATTCTGTATGCTGGGTGTGTAAGCTAACAATCATGTTTGGTTACTTGGCCCATTACTGTCTGTGGTGTTGAACTATAGGTGTCACAAGCAGTCCAGAATAAATAAACACCCTTGTGACCAGGATATAGGCAAGCACAGCTTGTTGTAAATGGGGCTGTATTTGCGTCATTTCTGTGAACTGTCACCTCCCCCTGCTTTTTCCTTTCCTAAGGTAAATTTCTGAGTCTAGGGACTTTGGGACTGTCTAGCTGGAATGGTGGCAAAAGGCTAGACTGTTTTTAGTATGAGTAGCAGTATATGTGTGAATCCCTATTGTGAATGGTATTTGTGTTCAGATTCTTATCAGTAAGCTTTGGAGTGGTCAATCCTACTAGGCTCCAAAAAAAATGAGCTGATCGCACTCACTTATCATTTTCATGGTAATGTACCAAGATTCATTCCACATTTTTGCATAACTATTCCCCTCATGAAAGATGAATGGGGAAAGAACTGGACATCTTCCTATCAGACAGTGCTCACCTTCTAACTTGATTTGAAGAGTCAGCTGTAGTATCTAATCCCTTATCTAATTCTACCTTCCACTCATGGAAAAAGATTGCACAAGCATGACATCATCAGGCTGTAAGAAACACAATTATGGTGAAGAAAATCTTTTAAGCCACAATGGGAGAAATAGTTTACATCCCTATTAAGCAAGGCAAATCCCTGTGTTCTATTTGCAGTCTATCACATGCCCACACTGTCACTACAAATGTTTGAAATGTCACTATGGAACAAATCATATTTTTCTCATATGAATATGATCCTAGATCAGAACAAAGGAAAAATAAGAGAGTTTCTTTGAAACCACAAGGCCTAATCAGTCAACATCAAGTAAGCTACTTCACCATGTAAGCTGACATACCAGCTCAAGCTAGCTTTGCAGCATAATGTCGCTTGTACTGAATATATTATGAAGGAGAAATAATCAAGAATATTGCAGAAGTGCTTGCAGAAGTGCTTCCATCTTTATATTCAAAGAACACAGAACTCAAAAGACTAGGAAGGCAAATGAAACGGGTATAATTCTTGAGAGCACAGGCCAGACAAAACTTCTTATCCTTAAAGTGGCACAAGATTCTGCTGTTTCAAATATCACATTACAGTGCAGTAAGAACTTCTTGTATTTCTAACAACCAAGGATGAGCAACTTTCAGCCCCATTCATCCATTTCCCATGCTACTGCCAAATTTCCTGCCATATTGCTGGCAAAATATCCAATAATTTCTTTCAAAATAAGGCTCACAAGGAGTTTGTACCTCATTTTAAAACAGAATCACACTCTTGGATGGCTCCTGGCACTATGATTCTCCTTTCAGATAAGGCACATGGGAAATGCATACTCTATCTTCAAAATAAATTCCAGGGTATTTTGATGGTGCAGCAACAAATTTGGTAGAAAAACAGCAGTGAGGCCTGAACCTGCTGGGCTTTTGAGGTCCAACATATGGAAATCTAATAGATGCCAATGTACTACTGAATAAATCTGCAAATTTTGCAACATATACAACACATCTGCTTTGCCCACAGGAAAGGTACGTCTTATCAAGCTCTTAAAAAGCAGTTCCAAATTTCTGGGGGGTTTCCTTGTTCATTGCATCATTGACCACTGTGAGGGTACATAAGTATGATAACACATCAGGAAATTATTAGATTTCATCCTGCATGAATGGGAAGACACATCATGATGGAAGAAATTTAATCAAATAGCTAGATTCAAAAGACAAGCCTGCTGATATCTCTCTTCTACTGTGCTTTCGGCCAGCAATAGGTTCAATAGGTTTGCAAAACTATTTCAGTCTGTGAGTGCTTTGTTGTTGTAGTTGTTGTTCTTGATGATGATGATGGATGATGATGATGATGATAACAACAACAACATTACTACTGACAAGCAGTATTCCCAACTAGAGCCAGCATGGTATAGTGGTCTAAACGTTGGGCCATGATCCTGGAGACCAAGGCTCAATTTCTGCTCAGCCATGGGAACCCACTGGGTGTTCTTGGGTGCATCATATATATTCACCCCCCAGAAAATCCCATGATAGGTTTGCCATAGAGTCGCCATAAGTTAAAAATGACTTGAAGGCACACAACAAGGAGCATGGAGAAAGTTTCTGATAGTTTCACTACTGTAATACAGCAGCAGGAAACTCTCGAGTTGGCGCTTCAAGGTAAAGATAACGATTCTGATCTTACACAGACAGTTTTCAGCTTTCAGAACAAGCTTCTATTGCCAGGCATTGAATCCATTAGCTTCAGAAGATCTCCATATCTCAAGAATAAATATGTCCCGAGGTTCCAGCATCCGGTCGCATCAATGGAGGACACAATCTAGTGAGCTCCACTAGATCATGAACCCCTGAAACACCATGCCAAGCTAGTGGACACCCCAATATACAGGAAGTCCAAAGACTCTGATTCAGCTGCGATCAGAATCAGCTACATGTCCACTCAGGAACACAGCAGCCACAGCGGTCCCAAGGCCGCTGTGTACTTCAGTGGAGCTGAGGGGGGAGGGATTTTCACCCCCCATATGGACTTTACATCAATTGAGCCTAGACCTCTTATATGTATATAATTTGATTTTTCTTAGTAATATTGCTCATGGAAGACAAGAAACCTTTGTCTGCAGCAGCTGAAACTGTTTTCTAATGTGTAAGAGCCTTCCTGTACTATGGAGAATTTAAAGTGACAGTACTTCTTTTTTCTCATTGTTGGGATAAGTAAATTAAGCTAAAGAATTCAAATCTTCTTTTTTCGTTGTCTTGGGACTCTTAAAAAAAGTCATGAATATTAATTTATGTTTTATTTTTTCTCTTATTTGTTGTATAATCGTTCTTCAATCTAGATTTGGATTTTCAGAGAATTGACCTTTTTTCCCTTTCTTTACTGAACTGTTACATTTGGTTTATTAACTGGACTTTCTGACTTGGATTATACGTATACTTGGCCTATATAAGAAACTGAATAAAATAAAATAAAATAAGAATAAAATTTTGTTTTTATTTCTAATATTGCCATACTTGATATTACGAGGTGTTTTTTTTTTTTAAAAAAAAAAACAGTTTTGTCAGTCTGTTTGCTGGTTGGTACCATACCAATTTTTACATCCCTGGGAAAGCGAATGTAAAACTTGCTTTTATCTACTGTTGGAGAACACAAGCTGCTCTGTTTGAAAATAGACTGAATACTGGATAGAAGTAACTGTGGCTCCAATTTAGGAATACAGTAGGACCCCCGTGTCCATGGGGGATTGGTTCCTGACCCTCCCCCCCATGGATACTGAAATCCGTGGATAGTACCGAACACCCTGCCCCGCTGCCCACCCTGGGCCAAATTGTAGCGGTGGTGGGCGGGAAAACAGTGGAGAGTGCAATCCTGCATCCTGCTATTTTCCTGCCCACTGCTGCTGCGATCGGGCCCAGGGCCGGAGGCAGGAGGTGGGAAAACAGGAAGGAGTGCAATCCCATGATTCCTGCTGTTTTCCCACCTCTGCCACCAGCTCTGGGCCTGATCACAGCAGCAGAGCTGTTTTCCCACCTCCAGCCACCGGCCCCAGGTCCGACTGTGGCGGTGGCCAATGGGAAAACAGCAGGGAGTTTGGAATCGTGCTCCTTGCCATCTCCTGATGCCCGCCTTCAGCTGATCCCAGGTAACCATGGATAACTGAATCTGTGGATCATTAATCCATGGATACAGGGGTCCTACTGTATGACTATCAAATTACAAAAGACTTGGGGAGAGCAAAGATGTATCTGATTACTCTGTGATTTTTTTGGCTGAATTCTGGCAATTTAAAGTCTCTACTGAACATGTTTGATGCATTTATACAACACCTATCAAGTAAGTCTAAAGATGGGTCAGATGAAGATACCAAAACTCAGCAGGTGTTTGAAATGTTATCTCTGCAACCACGAGAGAAAGAGGATGCAACAAGAACCCTGCAAGGACTGAGTCAAGACTCAGAAATCAAGATTACACAAACCAAGATAAATATGCAACAAGAGTTGGAGAGAGCTAATACAGCTGATGTGTAAAAGGAATGAAAGTTTTAAAGATGTTATAATTCAGCCTTCAACTGGAAAGTGGAAAGACCAAACTTTAGAGCCTGATCAGATGTCATTCATGACAACCTGTTTCTGTTGTTAGAAGAAATTACAAGAAAGGCGGGAACCAATGTTTGGCCATTTGTAGTTTTCTTTGTCAGTTATAGTTTAGTTTAATATTTATAATTTTGTTATTTGTTGCTTGTTTATTCTTTTGTAGTTCATTGTTGTGTATTCTATTTTTTGTATTATTTGTAGTGTTATTTGTTTCTACTCAATAAAACCTTTAAAAATAATAAAAATAAATAAGGCATTGGACTGATTGTGAAAAATCAAACATTTGAAAATTAGAGTTGAATGTTGCAAGATTTTATGGTAAGTTGGACTTATGGTAAGACTTAGTGAAGATGTCAAATTTACTAGACCCTGGCTACCAAACTCATTTGCTCAAAGTTATAGAAGCATCTGATGGTGAAACTTAACTGCTGAAACTTCAGAAGAATCAAACTCAAAAGGTGATGCATGAGCCAGCAGTAGGATTTGGGGAATAAGTGCCAGGAATGAAGTATTTCCTACTAAACAGGGTGTAATTTATTACAGTTTTTTGGCATAATGTACTTTTCTAAGTCTCTGGATTCCCTCATGCATTTTGTAAAGCCCATACCTTATAATATGTTTAACATGCGCACCTGAATTAGGTCCCACATATTGCCATCAGATCTAGAGGTTCTAAAATCCTTGCCTTTGAACAATCTGCTCATTTTCATGTACACAAGGAGCAGAGCAAATACACAAGAGATGGCTGACTAGAAGCTAAACTAATCCATGCAAGAGACTGAACTCTCTTCTACAGCCTACCACACTGACGGAAGTCAATCCACTAAAGTCACTCCCCTTCCCCTAGACTGGTAAACTTTCAATCCTGGAGTCTGAGAAAATCCAGTTTCTTCAGAACTGAGGGTTGGTAAATGTCTGTGTGCCTGAGGGATGAGGAGATAGCTTCTCAAAATCATATTTTTTGATATGAAAGATTATGCATCCCGTGTGCTGTGCACTAGGCCACACTTGATGAGTGCATGAACACTGTTAGGATGCATACATGGATATACATAGATGTGTAAAATCTACAGCGGCTGCAATGTTAAGCCTGAGGAAGACGGCAGTAAGTGAGTGCATGGTGAGATGAGTGCATGTTTTTCTAGGCAAGACTCTACTGAGAAAATGTCAAACATGTCTTGTATGACTTGCATTTTGTACACTCATCTGTCCCTCAGAGGCACATCTAGCATTCCAATGATAAGGTTCTAGGAATACTTTTGCAACACAACACACTGATAAGGCTCACTAAATATTCTTGCTGTCAATCATGCCTACAAGCAAAAATTATCAGTTTTGTAAATCAAGCCCCCAACCAGCCAGAATCAGCCACAAATTTTAAACATTTATTTGGGATTTTCAATACTTTTTCCTAGTCCTGATCTAAAAGTCTAAGGCTACAACCCTAAATTTCCATTAATGGGACTATTTCTGAGTAAACATGCACGAGATTGCGGTTCACGAGGCCATAATCCTACCTATAATTAATTGAGAGTAGGTCAAAATGAACTCACTAGGACTTACTTTCAAGTAAATATGCATAGGATTACGCTGTGAGTTCTAAACCAGGAACAGAAAATTCCCATTTAAAATTTTACTTTTGTCATGACTTAGCAAACCAAAAATTGACAGGATCATATCCCTCTCCCCCGCACATGAAATGTGGAGAAAACAATGACAGTACTGTTGTAAGGATAACTAAACTATTACACATCAAGCATTTGGAACCTCTTGTGGCATGCATTATCATTTAAAGACTGCACCCCTTTCCCATTTGGTCTCCGTCACACATGTGCACACACACACACACACAGCCTTACATCCTGTCCTCCATGTCGTTTACTATTCCTGCTTCCAATTCTAAATACCATATTTTGTTTGATAATTCCTGTACCTCAACAGCTACGCAATAAGCCAAGTAGTTGTCACACAAAGTTTTCCTATCACTTTATACTGTGAAAACTAGAACTCTGACATAGTAGTTCTTAGGAAAAAGTTGACAAACCTATTTCTTGGAGGTATGGCAGGAATGTTGACCCAAGGCAGGCCAATATAGAGGTTCTTCTATTCACTATGACTTGCAAGAAAGAAAGAAATTGGCTTCACATCTCATCCTATAGGTTTTTCCCCCCTGAAAGCTGCATCTCGCTTTGTGTCCCTCTTCACTTCCCTCCGAGCCTCCTCCTTGCTTCTACTCTTCCTTTGTATATTTTTAGCACTCACCTGACCTCTGAGTTTACTGTAGCCACATAGTTGTAACATCTCCCCAGAATGATTTCACGCAGGTGTTCTGTGGTCCCCTTGCCTTTCCACTTCAGCAGTACTTCTGGGCTGGGGGCCTCTTTCCTTCCTGGTATGAGCACAACAAGCAACATAATCACAACCAGCAGAACTAAGGGAATGATGATCCCAGCTATTATCAACTTCTTCCTTCGGGTCCTGGAAGAACTGTTTGGGACGGGCATCTTAATGGAAGTTTCTGAAAAGCAGCAACAGCTGCTGCTTCTCTTTTCTTCCTCCCTGGCAGAAAAGTCAGAGCCTAAGGTCACACAGTGTTCTCGTTCCTCCTCTCCTTTCTCTCCGCACACATGCACTCAGACAAGCAAAATGAAAGTAGCAGAGGGGCCCGAGTAGCATTTCTATTGGCTCAAGGCATGCAAGCAGTCTTCAAAGCAAGACAGGATAAAACGCATTCAGTCCACTGGAGCACAATCATGTTTTCAGATTTACAGGGTGCTGGAGTGACCAGTCATTCCTGTTTTGGGGGTTGTTTGGGTTTCTTTCTTTCTTTCTCTCTCTTTTTTAAGACTACCTTTTGGTTTTCTAGGCATTCTTAGTAATCAACTTCACAGGGAAGGTATTTACAACCCACCCTTGCAAAAAAATGAAGCAGGATTATTTTGTAAAGTGATGGCTGCTTGAGCCATAAGAAAACTTTATGCTCTGAGACTTAAAATACTGTTTTCACACATTCTGTGTGTGGTTATTAATCAGGGTGTTGTAGTGGTTTAAACGTATGACTATGACTGGAGATCAGACCTTGATTCTCCACTCCAGCATAGAAACCCACTGGGTGCCCTTGGACAAGTCACAGTTTCTCAGCCTCAGAGAAAAGCAAAGGAACCCCACCAAACAAACCTTACCAAGAAAACCCCATGATGGGGTCACCATAATACAGAAATAACTTGAAGGCACACATTCAACATATATGTATATGTATGGCAACCGTCCATAACTCTTCTATTCCAGTGTGTTTGCACTTAACATAGTTTTTGTTAAGTCACAGTTACAAATTTGTGAGTTTAAGTAATCAAGAGAATCACAATTTTAAAAGTTTTTTTTAATTATATTTAAAAATGTAATTAAGAACATAAAATAATAATTTGGTAGCTTTGGCAGGGAGCACAGCTGCAGTAGTCTGCTGTGCCAATTAGGTACCTTAAAAGACAAACAAATGTGTTATTTTTCTTTTTGAAATCAACTTTGGCAATATCTTTGGTAATAACAGGATGTTGTTGTTGTGTGCCTTCAAGTCCTTTCTGACTTATGGTGACCTGACGACAAATCTGTCATGGGATATTCTGGGGCCAAGCGTGTGTGACATGCCCAAGGTCATCAAGTGAGCGTATCTCCCTCATACAGAGGAACAAACTCTGCACTGGACCTTTGCACCCATTATGTTACAGCAAACTTAGGTTGCCAAAGACAATGATAATTCATTAACAACCTAAACTATATGATACATTTGTGTTACTTGTACTTGTACCTGTATATATAATCTTGAATGGTATTAGGTATGCATTTTAAAATGTAACGTGCAAACCACCCCTGAGATTTTCTAAGGAAACTTTCAACGTTTAACATTCAGCGGGCCTGCACTGACCTACCATTAAGTCAAGCAAGGCAGCAAGCTGATTTTGGACACCACTGAAGGACAGGTGATTTAAAGTTATTTCATAACACATTATAATTTTATTTGAGAAGCTAGAGAAAAATGGATTTTCTTTCTTAGGAATATTAATACATTTTAAGCCTGCCCTGTAAACTGATACTGATCCGAAAGATCAATGTGGACAATCATTTTTGCCTGTGTGAATTGACTCCAGTCTACTGCAGTAGGTACTTGACAGAGCACTTAGCCCTTTGTGAAACAAATAGCTTCTGGAAAGTACATGTTTCTGCAGTAACCTATGTGACTTCAGTGTATATGCGCAGAACTTTTTAAGACATTATGCTACCTGGGGCAGGCTTAATTTAATTAACTATCTGTATAGAGCTATGATTCCAATTTAATTGCCCCAGCAAAATCCTATGGAACCCTGGGATATGCAGTGTTAGAAGGGATATTTATAATTCTCAGCTAAAGAGCTCCAGTACCCTCCAAAACTATAAATCCCAGGATTCATAGGATGCAACCCTGGCAGTGAAAATGGGATCATTGCACTATAATTATGTAGAGTGAAAGGGCCGCAGAAGTCTATTTCTGATTTCTACTTCTGAGGTTTTGGCAGATTTTCAGCGAATTTTTAGCCAGTTTGCGGCATGCAGAGGTGTTTGAACTGTTATTGTAGGAGTGGCATTTGACTAGCTTAGAATGTTTTTTCACCTTGAAAAAAAAATCAATGGGGAATGAAGATATGGGAGCAAGCAAAAAGAGACAGAGGCCCACATGCTCTAAATGAAAGGCAGTTGGTCAGTCTTCAGCAGGACCAATACTGCAGCCAGACTTGTTCACTATTACCACTTACTGGGAGCTTACAATTCACTTGTTATGACAGCTTTGCTAGCTACCAGTCTATGGCAGTCTGCTGTGCCAATTTAAGCACCTTTTGTTATAATTCCAAGATGGTTATGACCTATAAAATCCCATATAGCTTTGGGCCAAAGAAATATGAAGTACTACATTCCTCCAGGTGAGCTCACCTAAGCTCTGAGATGTTCAAAGGACGGCCTTATCTCAGTCCTGTCACCTTCATGGGAATATTTGATGGAGATTCAAGAGAAGGGACCTTCTCAGTTTTCACATGATTTAATATATTTAGATACATTTGAATTCCATAATTTATTCTGTTTTTAAATCATGTTGTGAGCTGTCCATGTTAGGTTCAGAAAAAGAAGAGACAAGATCTCTCTTGTCATATTGCATCTCTTGTCATATTTCATATTGCAAATACATGTTGGCTAATGGAGTGTACCAAGGAATTTCTGAAGAAAAGAATTCTATCACAGCTAAAACTATGTGTAGATTATGAAAAGTTACAGATCACTCTAAAAGGAATGTCATATTTGTCCTGACACATAACCTATTCTCTGGACAAGAGGCCACTTTCAGGACAGAATAAGGTGAAACATAATAGTTTCTAATTGGCAAAAGGATCAGACAATGCTGCATTTTATCACTCCATCTGTTTAATTTATGCACAGAACATATCATACAGATGATTTAAAATATGCAGATGACATCATATTACAAGCCAAAAGTAGCAAAGATCTGGAATGACTATTGAGAAAAGTTAAGGAAGAAAGTGCAAAAGTAAGGTTACATCTTAATATTAAGAAAGCAAAAATTATGACCACAGATGATATAATTTTAAAGTGGCTGATGAAAACATTGTAATTGCTAAAAAAAAATGTTATCTTTTCCCTATACCTTGGCTGAGTCATTAATTGAAATAGAGACTTCAGGCAAGAAATTAAAAGGCTAAGATTAGGAAGAGCAGCTATGAAGGAACAAGATGGGATAATTCAAAATAAAAGATAAAATTATTGAATATCAAATTCAAGATCATCCATTCCATAGTGTTATCACGGTTATGATATGTCAGGTGAGAGCACTAGATATCACTTTGATATCAAATAATTTGGCCTTTACTTGACATTTCTCTGCCACCCTGCTCCACGTGTTTGCAAGGGTCCTCCAGACAAGCACGTATTTGGCACGGCCATTAATGGTTTTACATTCCAAAACCCCATTCAGGCAGGCAACTCAAGCCTCTTCGTTGCTTCAGGGAACACCTCATTGCAAACCGACTTTGCTCGGCGCGTATCTTCACAACAGACGCACGGCTCTGAGCTGAGCCATTCTTTTATATCAGGCCATCAGCATACTGGCCACGCTATTGTCATTGAGTACTAAATCCATCATGCAAAATCTGACCTTTTCCAACTCCTTTGTCCAGCTTCAAACTTCCTTTGTTCTCACCAGGCATAACATAGCCTGTAGGTAAAATCCACCCTATAAAAAGTCCCCACTTTTGGGACTTCTTTGGAATACTTTGGACTTCCATCCAGCCTTGCTGCCGCTCTGTCCAGTGAAGTCTTCCCCTCAGTTCTCCATAACTGAGTCTGCCTCCCTCCTCGGAATCCCGTCTTTCTCGCCAGGACTACGAGACCAGGTGTCGTATCACCCGTTCCCTAAAGCTCTCTATTTCCTTTTCCTAGTTAGCGAGTGTGTGTGTTGTCTTATTTGTTGTTTATCTTTCAATAAAACTGTTATTTTGTTACTTTAAACTTGTCTGACTACGCTCTCTGACCTGAAGCCGTAGACGTAGGGTTAAAGATCCTTGCTAAAGTTACCCTGCCTCTCGTTTGGCCAAGAGAGTGCTCCAGCTAAATTCCCCCAAATTGCGTTTTACTTGGTAATTTGGGTGCCCCTCCCGGGACCCCCCAACATACAGGGTAACAATAGCATTTCTGTTTATCTGTGCATGAATGGGAAGGCTGGACAATGAAGAAAGCTTACAGGAATAGAATCAGCTAATTTGAAATGTGCTAAGTGTTCTACAGATATCACAGACCACCAAAAAGCTAAATAAGGGGGTCTGAGAGCAAATCAAACCTGAAACCAACTAGAAGCTGAAATTACTACCTGAGGTGATGGTACTCTGGACATACAATAAGTTAACGTCATTCATTGGAAAAGACAGTAGTGCTTAGTAAAGTGGAAGGCAGTATGAAAAGAGCAAGACTATACTACAGATGCATTGACTGAGACAAGGAAGCCACAGACATGAATTTCAAAAGTCTGAGAATGGTTCTGGATGACAGATTCTTGGATGCAGTGTCTTCTATCTTTGGAACAGTATATCCTGTGCTGTGTGACTTCAAATTGCCTCTTGAGGTAAGCAAAAGGAATAAACACACCTTGTAAACAGCAGGGGAGACCACACCAATTAAGAAGGACTTTCTTTGGGAAGATCCCCTTTGAATTACAGCAGCCAGGAACTGTGCACAGACATCCTGATTTTCACCTGTGAAATGCTGGACAATATGCTACTGTGGGATTACCTCCATCCCACACCCCTTGCTCAAACCATCAATGCTACATAACACCATTCACGCTACACAACTATAGTGCTGTTATTTCACATTGACTGCCATGGTTCCATTCTTTCAATTCCGAGGGTTTGTAGTTTGGGGAGCCACTGGAGCTCTTGAATTAGAATTCTAAGGTGCCAATTCCAGGATTCTATGGAACCATGGCAGTTAAAGTGGATTAATAGCACTAC